>JARFJB010000036.1:9650000-9742500 GCA_036346205.1 Vesta saturnalis | reverse complement strand
TTTTAAGATGGGGCTTGAAATTACTTCCACCATGTGTTACCTCATTACAGTCGCCATATTTGAATGGCGTTTTTAAGATGGACATTAAAATTATTTTCGCTATGCGTCCCATAATTAGATTGGGCGTATTTGAATTCGTTACTTGAAACATGTTTTTAAAATGAGGATTACAATTATTATCGCTATGTATTGACTAATTACATTAGTCGTATTCGAATTTGTTACTGGAAGAGCGTTTTTTAAGGTGAGCCTTAACATTATTTTTCGCGATACGACATAATTATATTTTACATATTGGAATTTGTTACTTTGAAGCGTGTTTTTTAGGATGAGCATTAAAATATTTTCGCAGTATTGCATAATTCGATTGAACATATTTGATTTGTTACTTTAAACATGTTTTTAAGTCGACATTCAAATTACGTTCGCAATGGACTGTTTAATTGCATTAGCCGCATATGAATTTATTGGTTAAAGTGTGTTTTTACGATGGGCCTTAAAATTACATCGGTCGTATCTGAATTTGTTGTTTGAAGAGTGTTTTTTAAGATGTGGCTTTCGCGCTGTGTTACATAATTACATTTGACACACGTGAATTTGTTTCCTGATTCAATTCTAAAAATGCTACTTTGAATTAATTTACAGTTTGTCCAATTCATAATACAAGTGATGCCTATAAAAATATCTCCAAGGAACTTAAGAAAGGCAGTTAATTAGGAAAACATGTGAAAGGTGAAACGACCATGAAGATGTAATTACACTGTTGCCTTTTATTTGCGCAACTTGTTTTCCTGTTTTATGCCGATTTTACATTAATTCATAATACAAGTGATACCTATAATATCTCTAAGGAATGTTAGAAAGGCAGTTAATTAGGAAAATATGTGCAGATGAAACGGCCGATGTAATTAGGTAAGACCTTGGGAAAGTCATTTCAAGGCCCATCGTAAAAACACACTTTAACCAACAAATTCAAATACGGTTAATGTAATTAGACAGTCCATAGCGAACATAATTTTCATGTCAGCCTAAAAACATGCTTAAAGTAACAAACCAAATACCTTCAATCTACTTAAGCAACACAACGAAAATGTTTTAATGCTCATCCTAAAAAAACACGCTTCAAAGTAACAAATTCCAATGTGTCAAATGTAATTATGTCGCATCCAGAAAAATAATTTTAAGGCTCACCTTAAAAAACGCTCTTCAAGTAACAAATTCGAATACGACTAATGTAATTAGTCAACACAGCGAAAATAATTGTAATCCCCATCCTAAAAACATGCTTCAAGTAACAAAATTCAAATACGGCCACTGTAATGAGGTAACACATGGCGGAAGTAATTTTAAGCCCCATCTTAAAAAAACGCTATTTAGGTAGCAAATTCAAACACCATCTTAAAAGCCCTTCAATTAACGGATTCAAATTTAATTAATTTTTGGTGTATGCAAAGAATGTAGACATGAGTGTATTTTCAAGCTAGTTTTAGATTTCATGTAATTTCTTAATTAGGTTTACGAGGTTTGAATACTGAAAGGATATTATTGTCGTTTACGTAATTGGTAAAAATCAGCTAACTACAGGAATTTTTGTCATGTGTAAAGAACGCAGATACGATTGTATTTGTAAGGTCGAGTTTACTTTGTATGTGAATCTTTGAATAGTGAAAGGATAATATTGTTGTTGCGTAATTACTAAATTCCGTTTAACTAATTAAATAAATGTTTGTCATGCACAAAGAGCGTGGACATGATTGTATTTGCAGGGTAGACTTTATTTTCTACACGTATTTGCGCGCTTGTGTGTTTGCGTGTTTGTGTGTTTGCATGTTGCGTGTTTTCGCTTTTGTGTGTTTGCTTGCTCGTGAGTTTGCGTGTTTTTACTTTTGCGTGTCTTCGTGTTTGCGTGGTTTCGTGTTTGCGAGTTTTCGCGTTTGTAGGTTTTCCTGTTTGCGTGTTTGCATCTGTGTTTGTATCCGTGGTTGTCTATGGTTGTACCTGAGCATGTGCCTGTGTTTGTGTTTGTGTTTGCGTTTGCGTTTGCGTTTGCGTTTGCGTTTGAGTTTGCGTTTGCATTTGTGTTTACGTTTTCGTTTGCGTTTGCGTTCGCGTTTGTGTTTGTGTTTACATGTTTTCGCGTCTGTGTGTTTTTGCGTTTGTGTTTGTGTGTTTTCATTTTTGCGCCTGTGTCTGTTTGCACCTATGGCTGTGTCTATGGCTGTACCTGGGCCTGTGCTTCTGTTTACTTATGAGTTTGTGTTTGTGTGTTTTCGTGTTTGCGTGTGTTCGCGTTTGCGTCTGTGTCTGTTTGTACCTGTGGCGGTGTCTGTACCTGGGCCTGTGCTTTTGTTTGTGTTTTCGTTTTCGTTTGCGTTTGTGTTTGTGTTTGTGTTTTCGTGTTTGCATGTTTTCGCATTTGTGTATTTTCGTGTTTGCGTCTGTGTTTGTTTGCACCTATGGCTGTGTCTGTAGCTGTACCTCGACCTGTGCTTATGTTTGTGTTTTGCGTTTGTATTTGTGTTTGTGTGTTTTCGTGTTTGCATGTTTTCGCGTTTTCGGGTTTGTGTCTGTGTCTGTGTTTGCACTGTGGCTGTGCCTGGGGCTGTACCTGGGCCTGTGATTGTGTTAGTGTTTGTGTTTGCGAGTGCGTTTGTGTTTTGCGTTTCTGTTTGTACGTTTTCGTGTTTGCATGTTTTCGCGTTTGTGTGTTTGCGTATTTTCGCGTTTGCATGTTTGTGTTTTTGTATTTGCGTGTTTGCATGTTTTTGTGTTTGCGTGTTTGTGTTTTCGCGTTTGTGTTTGCCGTGCTTGCGTGTTTGTGTGTTTTTGTGGTTGCATATTTTCGTGTTTGTGTGTGTGTTTTGCGTGTTTGTGTGTTTGAGTGTTTGTATGTTTTCGCGTTTGCGTGTTTGAGCCTGTGTCTGTTTGCACCTGTGGCTGTGTCTGTGCTTGTGTTTGTGCTTTTGCTTGTGCCTGTGCTTGTGCTTGTGATTGCGCTTGTGCTTGTGCTTGTGATTGTGTTTGTATTTTGTAAAACCAACTTTCATAGGAGCCAATTTAGAACGCATGAATAGCGTATCAGTATTGTCTACTGCGGCTAATTGTAAAATTTCTGTTTTTTAAATACAAATTCCTGCATGTTATGCTGTATTCTAATAGGGAATTAAGAGCCAGATTCTTCTATATACGACAATAAGGTTATAAGATTGATAGAAACTGTTTTCAAATCAATTTAGACTTGCAGCTTGTTTTTGTTTTAAATTGTTAAAAACCCTTTATCTTTTTATTTAACGCTATAGATGTAATCGAATAGAGAACGTTTGTTATTGTTTAAAATTGGAAATCCAGAAAATCATTACTTTATATTGATGATTGGGGAAAACCGTTAATTACTTTATATTGAATTTATTTCTATGTCACCTACTTTAGGCCTTAACATTGGGTTGTAATTAAAAATTTGCTTATGTATTTCTTTGCCATAAAATCTAGGTCAAGTTCGTTAATGGGCTAAATCCAACCAGTGGCGTTGCATTTTTTAATTTCTGGGCGGAGTCGATGGATCCGGATGAGGGGCGAAGCCCCGAGAACAAGTTCAGGAGGCCTATAGTTGTCTTAGATAGTATGAGGGCCCCTTATTAGAATTTAAATTTCAAATTTCCCGCCAAAATAAAAATGGCCGATAAGATGGCCGACAAGCCACACTCACAAAATGACCGCCCATAATCAGAAGCCAGGGGCACGCCACTGTCCAGTCTGCGGTTTTCCAAAAAAAAATTTTTTTTTGCTATAAAATCAAGGTTAAGTACGTTAACAAGCAAATTCCAACCAGTGGCGGGGTATTCTTTAGGGGTCATAATTTAAAAAGGGGGAAGGGGTTGATGCTGCCCTCCTTCTAGTGACGAATAAAATATTATACTATTAATTGAGAATTCTATTATCACATAGTAAACCCCCACATTTAAAATAAAACACATGCAGTATGAGTCTTGGTATTGCCTTTTCCGATCTCTCGATTTTAACATAGGTATTGGCGTTTACCTTCCTACCTACATATACATAATGTAGAAATAGAAGGTTATCGAATCGACTTTTTCTTTACTATCGCTAATTCGACTTATTAGCTCACATTACAACTTTTGGCCAAGTTTCGCCTAGATCGGCCATCATGTCTGGATGTCTGTGTGGATGTACCGTAAACCGGAGGAAATTCGACATACGGGTAAACTTCGACGCCTACTATAATTTTTGCCTTTTTTTAAATTTTATATTACTTAGGTGTTCTTTTCAGTTGATTATGTTTCTCTTTCTTTTCAGATTGATTTTGGTGAACAATTAGAATAAGTAGGCATACGCAAAGAAGATGGGGGGAAGGAGTTATCAAAATTATCCTCAAGAAAACATGGCCAAAGCTATTGAAGCTCTAAAGCGGGGCATGTCCCAGTTGGCAAAAAGTTCAAGGTCCCGAGGACAACTTTGTTGGAAAAAATCCATGAGAGGCATCCCAGACAAGTAGGTCGTCCTACTGTGCTAACCCAAGCGTAAGAAGCGTTGATAGCAAAATCTCTCCGGATAGCGAGCGACTGGGGTTTACCAATGACGCCAGGTTATTTCAAAATTTGTGACTAAACAGGGACGATCTATTCAAGGATGGAAGAATAATCAACCAGGAGAAGACTTTGTACATTGCTTTGCGGAAAGGAACAACTTAAGCACTCGCTTAGCCACCAATATTAAACGCCAACGAACTGCGGTTGGTGCAACACAAATAACCGAATTTTTTAATAACATTAAAGATAAGTTGCAGAATGCTCTGCCTACGAGACGAATATATCAGATAACCCGGGAGCCAAGAAAGTTTTAGTCCCCAGGGGAACTAAGCGAGTGGAAAGGATCCAGGAACATTCGAGAACTTCGATAAGTGTGATGGTTTGCGGCACAGCAAAAGGTGACCTGCTACCCCCGATGGTTGTCTATAAAGCACAACATCGTTACGAAAACTGGACGATTGGGGGGCCTAAAGACACAGTGTATGATTCAATATTAAGCGGGTGGTTTGGTATGGTGACCTTTGAAAGATGGTTTTTTATATTGTTTCCTTACACCAAACAAAATATCGCTCCAGAGGAATTAAAAATTGTGATAGGCGATAACATCGCGTCGCACTTTTCACCTCGCGTTGTAGAAGCTGCCTTAGCCCACAATATATATATATATATATATATATATATATATATATATATATATATATACATGACACCCCTCCCTGCCAACTCTACGCACTTAATGCAACCGCTGGATGTCAGTTTTTTTGCTCGGATGAAACGAAAGTGGAGGGAGGTTTTGGATAGCTGGAGAAAGGAATCACGTCGAAAAGGGTCCATCCCGAAAGAGCAATTCCTACCGCTTTTAAACCCGTTATGGGTACACATACAAGCAAATGCAGCAAAAAACCTGCAGTCCGGATTTCGACCAACAGGGATAAGCCCTTTTAGCCTTGAAACAGTTTTATCAAAACTTCCATCTACACAGTCAAATTTGGAAAGGTCTTTGGATGAAATTTTACTGGAATTTCTGAAGGAATCTCGTGGTTACAATGAAGAAACAGCAATTCGCAAAAGGGGAAAAAAAGTTTCGACAAGACCGGGTGAACAAATGAAATCGAAACCAGCTACGATGGCACCAAATTTTGCGGATGCCGAAGAAATTGATGTTTTATCAGGTGAAGCAGCCACTAAGACACCCAGTTCTGCAGACACCGAAGAATGTGATGTTTTTCCATCAAAGTTGCCAAAAAAGACTGTTGCCAACAAAGCCAAATCAAAAAACAAAAAACCAAAGGTAACCTGCCTTAACCCTAAGGTAAAAACCACGAAGGCAGCAGCCTCAACGTCACGCGGAAATATTGATAGCAACACTGACTCTTACTGTTCATTATGCAATTGCAGTTATAAAATTGCACTGGCAAAAATGATTGGATCTGTTGCGTTAGCTGCTTGAAGTGGGCCTGTGGCACTTGTAATCTTGGTTCGGATGACCCCCAATATGAATGTTCTTCTTGTGCCTCGTGCTCAATTTGCTTGATATCTTATTCCGAGTACACTAATCGGAAAGCTTGGATTAAGTGCGTAACGTGCAATAAATGGGTTTGTGGACAGTGTAATAAAGGCTCAAACCGATCAAATTACGAATGTCCTGTTTGCGAGGATGACGACGACTAAAAACTGACTATTAATATTATTATAATTTTTGTTTGTTGTTTTTATGTTTGTTTGTTTACTTTGTTCACTTTTTTTGAGATTGTTCCTTTTAGTTTTATTTTTTATGAAATTTGTTTTTTTTAACCAAATGTGCCTTAAAACCAAAGGTTTTACTTTAATGCAATCATTTTATAATAATGTTTTTTTACTGTTCTGTTTGTTCGTTTACTTTATTTATTACTAACTGTTTTTGAGAATATTCCTTCCTTCCTTTCACTTTAGTTTTTAGAGAATGTGATTTGTTTTTTTAAGCCAAATGTGCCTTAAACCAAAGTTTTTTACTTTAGTAAACAATAGTTTTATAACATATACTCGTTTGTACTCTTATTTGATACCTAGTTCTGACCTTTAAAATATGATAAAACAATATTGAAGTAATCCAATTTTACTTTTTTTTGGGTCGAAGTTACCCAGGAACTGTCCTACTTCGACAATCTACTAAAATACATAGGGTGTCGAAGTTACCCCATATACCGGGTAACTTCGACACCAAAAGGAGACCAAAGGGGGGGGGAAGGAGTGGGGGACAAAGCTGATATTTTCGTGGTTGAAAGCCAAGACATCAAGTGTTACAACTGCACAAGAGTCAACTGTTTCTAGTTGACACATTTTGGTGGGCGAGGCTAAATATGTCAAAAACCTGTCGAAGTTCCCCCCGGTTTACGGTATGTTAGTATCCACGATAACTCCAGAATGAAAATACCTACGTACTTAAAATTTTGTATTTAAGCTTGTTTTCATTTGGCTTAGAGATGATTAGATTTTGGGAGAAAACCAGCGGCGGAGGTTCAGTTTTTGGTTGTATCAAATATATCTAAAACAAATGCATATTTCAAAGACATAAAAATACCTTAAAGATGTAGATTAATTACGTTCTATGAATTGTTTGATATGTTGCGTAATTTAGCGGCAAAAAATTCCTAAAGTAGAATTTAAGTGTTAGTTCAAATCTTTTCATAATCTGAATAACGATTAATTTTATAAGAAAACGTGTAGACTTATTTTTTAAAGAAAATTATATTATTCTTTATAAACTTTTTTAATGTAAAGCGAAATAAATGTAAAAATTAAATAAATATGATTGAAAATGCTGAAGCTGTATTATCGATATTTTTATAGAAGCGGGCGGCTTTAGAATTCTTTTTACGTTATGTATTTATGTCTATCTGTATCTCTATCTGACTTGAAGTTTTAAACGTCATTCTGACATAAATTATTCCTTTTGTTTTTACAATGTTGCCTGTTTTCGTTATAAACGTAAAAAAAGGTTGCATAGTTATCCTAAAAAAGTTGAAATTTACATTATTTCATTTTTTTTTTTAATTTAACTTAGTTTCTAACCTCTGTCATGAAGTTTTAAACGTCTCTATGACATAGATTATTGTTTTTGCGTTTACAATGTTGCCTATTTTCGTAATGAACTTCTTATAAAAGAGGCTGCATAATTATCCTTAAAAAAATGTTAAAATTATTTCATTTCCTTTAATTTCCATTTTGTAGGTTGGAAGGTCGTGTGGTTCCACGCCAGATATTTTAATTTAGTGATGGTTATTTACCTACCTAGAAAACCTTATAAAATTGTACTCTTTGCTACTGTATTTGCCAATTATTTAAGTTCTTGTATTCTTCCAATATTATAACGAACCCAATTCTTCTTTTATAGTGTGTTGTGTCGAAAAAATTTTCATCTATTGAACCTGTTTCAATGAAACTAAAAGTATTGAAAAATTGAATAATCAGTGTGTGTAATATATTTTTTAATAATTTTCGCTTTTATGATATGCTATTTGGAGCCATTAAATTCAGGTGAAGTCGTAAAAATATTATTTCATACTAATAGACTTTCACTCCTATCAAATGAGCTTTAGCGTCTAATTAGGTTTTTTTATCTAAATTCTACAATACATAGGTCTGATCGTACTCATAAGATATCTGATAAATGCTTCTATTTTATGCATGACTTGATAGATTTATGACAGTAAGCAAGTTGTAAATACAGTCATAATAATGAAGAATAAATTTCTCACTGTAAACAGAAATACTTTGAGAAAGTAAAGTTGCACGTGTAATTTAAAACGCAACCATTTTTTCATATTAGTTTGGAATTTGATCGGTAAACAAATAGGTTAAAATTGAAGATGGTGTGAACAGGCTAAAGAATTCATTATAAGTGGTGGGTACAAAAAGTTAGTAAGGGTGGGGAACATTCCACAGAATGGCGCGGAGCGTCAAGGCTGCTCTCACCGGTCAACTATTGCATCTTTAGGTATATCTATATCTCTCTCACTCGTTGTTTTATACAACGGCTCAAGAAAACGGTCCAGTGAGATGATATGAACGTGTGACTTCGAGAAAGCATACCATACCATACAAATCCAGTGTCGGTCGGATCGTTGCTCTATTAATTGTTCATATGTGATTTTTTTACATATTTTATGTTAAAATGTCAGTGCGTATTAATTCAAGAGAGTTAATAACCGTGTAATTTAAATTTTATTAAATGCAAGGCTACATGAGTTCCTTACCAGTTACTTCTTTGATGTTAGTGGTAGTGGTAATTAAAAAGTTGTTACCAGTTTGAATTTTTTGTGACTTGAAGTTTTATTGGATTTTCGTCAATAAAGTAAAAATCTTAGATTTATGTAAGTAATTTTGTACCTACTGAATTAATTCACGCATTGCTAATCGCATTTCTGTTAATATCTCCAGATGCATAAACTAATATACGCTGGAGATTTTAATAGTAGATCACAAAACAAACCTGTACTTACTTCTTCCCTCTTAATCAGATCTTTATATTACATGCTTCCATAATTTAGTTCGGGATTTTCAATAGCATTCGTTGACCTGGTACTCAAACGGTAAATCTACCTGTGATAAATACAGTGTAGAGTTTCTTAACGTGGTTCTTCATTATGTGCAGAAATATCGTTCATTCTTACATTTGTTTACGAGAAATATAAGTATAACAGAGAGGAAATATTACGTAGATAAAATAAAAAGAAACATTTAATCTAAATAACCATTGTGCTGGATGCTAGGCTATGTTATACAGTTTCAATTAAAATTTGTTCATAAATCGTGGTCACCGTATTTAATTAACATAAGCTTAACCACGTTTTCAGTCCTATCTATATGCCTAAGAATTTTTGGGAGCAAGATTTTATTAAAATCTGTAATTAATTCGTTATCTTATAATTTGGTAATAAATTTTGAATTTCTATTTTGAATTAATTATATCTACATACATATTTTCTTTAACCTTTTAACCCCAATATGTTTTGTATATTTAGAAGGTACCTATTAGTTTCGAAATAACTAAAGGAACGTGTTGAACACGAATAGCGATTGTATTATAATTTTAGAGCGGTCGATTTGTTAACGCTATGTAAAAAATAGTTTAGTTTAATTAAACATAAATGTTTAGTTCAATATGTAACAGTTTAATAAAAACAATGTAAATCTGTTGAATGAACAATTTACATTATATGAGTCTTATGTTTATAAGATTTAACATAACTAGTGCACATATAATCATATCTAACAAAACGTACATATTTAGCGACATGACCTAAGATCACTAATATTCATATTTTTTTCATATACCACACGGAAATGATAGTGCTGTCAACCTTAGCTCATCATAACTACAATTCTGAACTAATTTAGACTTTGATAATTTTTTTGGTCATGTTTTCATTTTAGTGTATCCTATAATATCTGTTTTTTATGTAATTTCTGTTTAGTTTTTTTATCCTTGTTTTACATTATTAACTTATAGCACACTTAATTTTTTTTAATGTGCTGTGTAAAATGTATGTATTATCATCGTATAACAGTGTTATTGTGCTAAGTCTACAGTTATTTTAAACTTTAGGATTATTTTTAAATAATAGCAGTGTTTCCACTCCGCTCTAATTGTTATTTAGTCATTTTCGATTCGTTATTACCATGTAGTCCACAAATACTCCCATAATTTTCCGTATGGCGCAAAATATTGTTAGACTACGATTTCTTTACTTCTTGTGTTTGTTTTCCTTTCACTCTTGAAGTAATATTTTACGTGAACCTTTCGCATTACACATGTAATGAGGGAAAGAGGATATTTTCATTTGTCACTGCTTGTGGTGACTTCTGCAATTAACCTTGAACTGTTGCATTGGTGTGTCTTATCTAGTACCAATGTTGTGCTACAAACTATTGATGGTAGTAATGAGCTTGAGTGGCGTAGGAAGCTTGGTGGCTCTTGGTGTCCGAATGTACCAGGTGAGCAAATAAGAACGGCCGTTGGCCATATCTTCAGATATCTACAGCTACAGGGAAAAAGTGGCCTCAAGAAACACCTGAAATTTATTTAGAGAACTTGTAGGTCCACCGCTAGAGGGCGTAATTGAATACCAAAATTCTAAAAAACCAAATTTGTCTAATTAAAGGGCATTATAAATACGATAATCAGGTTCTACGGAAAATTCTGCGTACTTTTTATTAAACAAGTTTTAGTCTATCTTTTAAATAAGAGGTGGAGGAGTGTGCGAACCTAGTTATGAAAAAACGCCTGTAAGGCCGGTTCTGCTTAATCGATCTTCGCAAACTTACTCTTGTTGAAAAGAGCTCTTTTCCACCAATGTATATGTTATATACTCAACGCAACTTAATAAGTAACGTGCAGATTATAAATCTAGTTCTTTTTGGAAAATATGAAATGGAAGCATGCAGTTTTCTAATGGATTATTAAAGTAGACCAAATTAGCAACAAAATGGCGAAAACCGCATGTCGATACCTTATTCCTATCCCGAGATATCTTAAGAAACGTGTGAACGGTGAACATTTCTTGTCAAACTTCAATTAGGCTGGTAAAATTTCGCTACATAAAAATGAAGTATCAGTAGCTATTCGATAACTTTTATCAAACAATATACAGGGTGTTACAAAAAAGTAGGCCAATCCGTTAACCACATATTCCTTGGGACAAAATAAGGGGACTTTTCTTATGTCACTTTTCATTTGAACGCTTCCTTTTCGATATATCGGGTGTCAAACCTCACTTTTTAAAAGTGTATTTTTTTATTATCTCTGGTGTGTTTTAAAATATCGTTTTCAAATTTGGTACAAATCTTACTCTTTTCTAAGTGTACCTTTTGTATGATTTTAAGTAAAAAATTCAAAGAACTAATAGAAAAATAAGAGGAGTGTGGTAACCTTTAACCATTTCCAACCATTCATTTTCTAGATGGCGAAACTGCCTATCGTCGATACCATTTTTCATAGTCACGAGATATCTAAGAAATGATGTGTCGCTGAATCTTTAACTTATTTGGAAAATTTCGTTCATTAAAATGTATCAAGCTATTCTGATTTGATCAGAAAGTCAGTAGCATCCGTACCAATCCGTGATTATTGACATTCATATTGCATATTGCAATTTTACGTTATATCGCAAAGTCAATTCAAGGTGTTGCAATTTTTTATCTGACAAATTTTTATTTGTATATACCATTTCAGAATAAATTCATAATGAATAACTTAAAACAACGATTATTAATTTATTACGAAGTATGGATACAAATATTAAATGCCTGAAATGTTCGAATGTTCTGTCCTCTGCCATTCGCATGAATGCACTTTTTCTAGGCTGTCATTTATATAAATCTGAATAACCGAATATTTTGTCAACATGAAAATATTCGGTTCTCTATCTAGTGTAATTTTACCTCTGCACCTTCTGCGATGTGTTTGAATTTTCAGTGCCTCTTAGCCGGCGTACTAAACTTCAGAAAAATTTCCTTTTTGGGTGATACCGATTTGGATACATTTCTGCATAACGCCTTGAAGCTAAACTAGCATTAGAATCACATTTTCCTAAAGTGAGAATGATTATTCAAAATGTACAATCTAGAGATTTTATTTGAAATCTTACCAATAATTAAAATCATATCGGTCATTTCAGAAAATTCCAAAATATTCTCTCTATTGGCCATACCTTATTATTCAGTTTAGCGTTTGAACTCAATAGTCGTTCGAAATTTTTACAGCGATTAATTTGACAAACATTTGACAAGACGTATAAAAAATATTAGGTTTTCAATTATTTAAAAACATAAAAAGGTGCAATCGCGAAGGCTGTGGACGCATCGAACATTACATTTTTTTTGTATGCGACGTAGTATTGAATTATTAACTCAACTGATTGTTTTAAGCTATTATTATGGATTTATTTTTAACTAAGCTTCTTTGGGTAACTTTGCTATTATAACAGTTAAAGAGTCGGTGAAATTAGCAATATTGGGCAGAATTTCAAGACCAATCAAATGACGTTTTGAGTTTAGATCAGTGTCGCCAACTTTCGTAGTTATTTAGAAAAAACTAAAAATGAACCGAATTTTCAAACTCAAATATCTTTGAAACCGTTGCAAATAAAGCTAAAACACAAGAGAAGTAATTGACAGATATTGTTATGAGCTTTAAGATACGCCTATTTTTAAATTTATTTTGCATAATAAATAATAATAAATCAAAATCAATTGAGGGATCGCATCGCAGAAGGTGCAGAGGTATTTAGTTTGAAACCGAATATTTTCCAAAATATTCGGTTTTCAATTATAAAAAGAGTCAGAAGGTGCATTCGCGAAGATGGTGGACACATCGAACATTTAATTTAATTATTTGCGTCCAACTTCGTATTATAATTATTAGCACAATTGATTGTTTTAAGTTATTATTATGAATTTATTCTGATTAATAAAATAAAAAAATTGTTAAAAAATCGCAACACCTAGTCGAATAACTAAAAGTATGTCATAAAGGAAGCATGAAATCAAAAGTTTACAAGAGCCAAAAAAGTTAGATAAATCATCAAACTACTAGAAAAAATGGATGCGATAGGCGTTCGTCAGAAAAAAATGGGGGGTTAAAGGTTTCCACACCCCCCCTCTTATTTTTCTATTAGTTTTTTGAATTTTTTACTTAAAATCATACAGAAGGTGCACTTAGAAAAGAGTAAGATTTGTAACAAATTTGAAAACGATATCTTAAAACACACCAGAGATAATACAAAAATACACTTCTAAAAAGTGAAGTTTGACACCCTGTATATCGAAAAGGAAGCGTTCAAATGAAAAGTGACATAAGAAAAGTCCCCTTATTTTGTCCCAAAGAATATGTGGTTAACGGATTGGCCTACTTTTTTGTAACACCCTGTATATTAGCAAACAAATTCTGAAAATATGATATGTGTGTATCCTATATTACGAAAATTGCGCAAGAATAACCATATTAGATATATTTTAACACTCTTACAGTTACACAGTAGTTAATATATTAAATAAATTACCAGTTGCAATCAAGTAGGCTATGATCAATAGGAGAATGTCACATATGTCAAAAATTATTAGTCTTGTTGCAGTTATTAATTTATCCATGTGATTCTTACAAATGAAGAAGCTTTTGACATGTTGGCTGTTTATTTCTAAAGCATCAGAAATGCAACTGTTGCTTCCAGAGTTTATGCGCTGTAATACCCAAACAGAAGACACCACAGCAACAGAGTATTTCTTTGAATCGCTCAACGTTTGCGTACTACAGGAAGTGTTCATGTTCCCGTGTATCGAAGACGTGGTAGAGGTAGAACGGAGGAAAATATAACAAATGTTTTTGCATATGTAAATTTTAACCCTCATGTAAGCACACGAGATATAGCCAGAGACTTGGGAATAAATCAAACCACCGTTCGAAATATCTTAAGAGAACACAAATGACTACTTTTTTTATAAATTTCTACCTACAAATTTTATTAACTTTTATTAATGTGTTTCGCGTGCGCAATCTTTAAAAGTCAGTACCTACCTATAATTTCCATATTTTTAATTTTTCAATTATATCTAAGTAATTGTCATTATGCCATAATTAATTTATGATAAAATGTTTAGCTTATTGAGTGTTCAATGTGGTCTGTCATTTTTTGTCGAGCTGTAATAATAAAACATCAAAGAAGTTCAGTTTAGTAATTTTACTTAAAAAATAAATTTTACTTAGAAAATCCACTATAACAGTATTACTTGTAACGCTACGCTCTTTCAGCAATATTCACATCTAATAAAATAAAATGTCACGTTTATTTGTATCATAAATAACT
Organism: Vesta saturnalis; assembly: GCA_036346205.1. Taxonomy (NCBI): domain Eukaryota; kingdom Metazoa; phylum Arthropoda; class Insecta; order Coleoptera; family Lampyridae; genus Vesta; species Vesta saturnalis. Next base: position 9,728,111 of record JARFJB010000036.1, on the reverse strand, counting down.
ATTACCAAAATTGTATTATTGGTATCAAATAAAAAAAAAATAAAACAATGATAGTCCAGGCAAAAAACTTTCGTAAAAGCACCGCACGAGCTAAAGCACTTGAAGACCTTTTTCGCTTGTTAACAACGAAGTATTTTTATTTTAGATTGAACCCATCTCACATAGTCCTACACCAAGGTTTAAATGCTGGAGATTTCAATAACAGACTGGATTATTGTAACTGGCTATTAAATATGATAGGTGAAAATCTTGAAATACTTCACATATTATGTGGTCAGATGAAGCAACATTTCGAAGTTATGGTAGTGTAAATCGCCATAACATGCACTATTGGTCAGAAACAAATCCCCACTGGATGCGAGAGGTCCAAAATCAGGGTCGTTGGTCTGTAAACGTGTGGTGCGGCATTCTAGGTAGATAAATAATTGGATCATATTTTTTTAATGAAAATCTTAAAATCTTAATGGAGAAAGATATTTATGTTTTTTAACAAGCGAATTGCCACTTCTTTTAGAAGATGTATGACTGGTAATTCGTCCTGATATGTTTTTCCAACATGATGGTTGCCGGGCACATTACTCTAGGGATGTTCGGAATTTTTTTAATCAAACATCCTGACAGATGGATAGGACGTGGAAGTTTGTTTCACTGGCCAGCCAGGTTCCCTGACCTGACGTGTTTAGATTTTTATTTGTGGAGGCAATTAAAAGAACTTGTTTTTGCCAGCAGACCCACAACAAGGGCTGACATGATCGTAAGGATATGAAATGCAATACAAATTGAAACTTCCGTCTTATCCACCCGCTAGAGACTGCAATGTTGTATTGAAAATAATGGACGACAGTTTGAATATCTGGGACGACAGTAATCACATTCTTAGAGTTTGTTGATTGTTATATTGGTTCAATTGTTTTCAGATTTGTTTGTTAATATATATATATTGTTTGATAAAAAATATCAAATAGCAAGTTTTACTGATACTTCAATTTTGATGTAGCGAAACTTGCCTATACCTACCATTTTTTGTTTACTTTTGGTGTCGTGGTCAACTCAAAATAATAAGAGGCATTTTTCTTTACGTTTACAATAAAATTATTTTAATTATTCGCCAAACGAAAAATTAACAAAGATTACCTTTTAGATAACGTTCTCTAGCGGGGACGCTATCATTAGTATGACAACATTTTTAACTATTGCAGATAGTCCAATATAAGGCCTTTCTAACAAGACTAAAAATGTTGATTTCCGTTAAGGTTAACCAGCCTAATCGAAGTTTGACAAAAAATATTCACCGTTTACACGTTTCTTAAGATATCCCGGGATAGAAAAAAGGTATCGAAATGCGGTTTTCGCCATTTTGTTGCTAATTTGGTCTACTTTCATAATCAATTATTAAAACTGCATGCTTCTATTTAATATTTTCCAAAGAGAACTAGATTTCTAAAAAAAACAATAAATACCGCCCTCTAATTTGGACGTTACTTATTAAGTTGCGTTGGGTATCTAACACTTACATTGGCGGAAGCTCTTTTCAACAAGAGTAAGTTTGCGAAGATCGATTAAGCAGAACCGGACTTACAGCCGTTTTTTCATAACTAAGTCCCCCACCTCTTATTTGATTAATAAAAAGTACGCAGAATTTTCCGTATAACTTGATTATCGTATTTATAATGCCCTTTAATTAGGCAAATTTTGTAAAATTTGTCTTTTTAAAATTTTGGTATTTAATTACGCCCTCTAGTGGTGGACCTATAATTCTATAAATAAATTCCAGGTGATTCTCGAGGTCACTTTTGTTTACAATTTCTTTCCCAAAGCTGTATTATAATCCGATCTGAAGATATGGTCGACGGCCGTTCTTAATCACTCACCCGGTACATACTCCTCCACCACTAACAGGTGTACTACAGTAACTATAAAGCTCAAGCTGAAGGGACCACTATCCCAAAAAATCGTCTCAAAATCATAAAACAGATTACTAGTTAAGCTGCCTAACGACATGAAGTTTTGATACAGTTGCACTTAGTGTAAATATGTAAAGTAACCTTTATTTTCAAATACACATAAGTTTTTTTGGTTTTTAGACGTTCCAAAATATGCAGTGTTCCGTGATGTCACAACCTACACAAAATTTCACACAAAAACATTGTTTTTGGTTCAATGGCCACTTTTAAACATTAAAGATGTCCAGTCCAATTCCAAATATTCCGCCTAGTTTATCTTAATCGGTGCTAGTATATAGCTAATGGTTAATAAGTTAGACAAGTTAATTTAAACAAGCAAACGGAGTTTAATATCCTAGCAGGAAGAGCATAATAAGTTTTAATCATCATCCTAAGCAGATATACTCACAAAAACTTGTAAGACAAAATAGTAGCAAGTAAGTGCACAATATCTTCCTAAGTCATAGCAATGACTGCTCAGAAAGAACAATGAATACATTACTTATCATAAGCCCACAAACATCTTGACTTGCAAGGAATTCACAGGGTGCCATGAATTCCCTAACACAATATTATCAACGGAAATCACAGGAACAGGAAATAAGATCTACTCAGTAACAGTGTGGGATGAGTAACTTATTGACTAAATCTTAAGATGCTGTCGCTGCATATTCCGTTGGTACGAAACTTTTTGTCTGCGGGACTTCCTTAGATCCCGTGAACTAAATTAAACTTTTGTAGGTATATCTGCTTTTGATGAGTGATGTATTCACTAAATATTATTGTACTGTTGCTGTGTATTCCTTTGCTACTAATTTTACGAGTTTTACGGGGTTGATTATACCCCGTAAATCCGAATGCAGGTAAAATTTGAGATAACATTACTTGTGAAGTATGGCAAGTCAATAAGAGTTTTGAGGTCAAATCTCCTTAAGATCCGTAATTTATTGGCTAAATCTAATTGTGCTCTTCCAGTGAATTTCTTTGCTAGGATTTTTTTTTAAGTTTCCGGGGTTGATTACTGCCCTGAGTACCATTGCAATAAAAATTTTTTTGGATACATCTGCCTAGGATGAGGGTTTAATCTGTTTTGCTGTTTCTGTGAAATTCGACATCTACTGGTGTGAAGTTAGCAATAACATTCCAGCTATAACTTTTGAATATTTATTGTGAACTTACCAGCAATAAATATACAAAATACATTTAGCCCTTAATATTAAGAAATTTTACTACTTAACGTCAATTCCACATGAAATAAAGAGTAAATAAAAACAATTTAAAAACGCACATATTTTTCGGTTGTTCAAAAATATTTTACACTTTCTCGTATGTACCTACGTGTATAAATGAGGTTTACTAAATACTTAATTTAGGGTGGTTAGCCGTTGAAATAGATCAGGACTTTTATTACGTCTATGCGACATGAAATATAGAGTAAATAAAACCAATAAGGAAATGGCACTTATTTTTCGTATGTTCTAAAAAAAATTTTAACTTTCCAATTACTCTCGTATGCTTGCATATAAACAAGGGTGACTAAAATGCTTAATTTGCGTTGTTTAGCCGTTGATATTCTTCAGGATTTTTATCATCGTACATTCTACATGACATACAGAGTAAATAAAAGCGATAAAAAAGGGCACATAATTGTCGTTTGTTATAATAATAATTAAGATATCACGAGTGTTACGGGTATAATAATTCCCCGAGGTCAAGAGTGTACTTCCAAGGGCCTAGGGATGTACGTTTTCCTGTAACACCCATGGTGCCTTCTATATTTAATGTCCTTTTAGTGTGTTATTCAATTAAAAAAAGATGTCACATTTTATTTTTGACATTTATTGTCATGCGTATTTTTAGTAATAAACAAAGTGGGTTTGACTTTTATTTTAGCAAAAAATATAATCGAGTTTGCTCAGTCACCTTGGTTTCGTAATTATGCATTCTATTTGTGTAAACAAACATCAATTTTTCCGACGCCATTTTAGTCGTTTTATGCTGTGATAAAAATGTTGTCCGAAGATCTTACCCAAGAAGTGCTATTAAAAGCTGCAACAACTGTCGAAGCACTTGTACGACAAATAGGTGTATGAATATCGCAATTTTGAAAATTGGTTAAAAAAATATTCAATAAGCGGTACAAATGAAACAGTGATGCTAGTTTACTTTCAAGATTTGAGTGAGTCGTATTCTCCAAATTTTCAATGCTGCGCAAAGAATTAATTGTAAATAAGAAAATTAAAAGCAGTGAGAAATTTGTTTAATAGGAGCTTTTCCTTAAGCAAACAAGAAGAGATTATCAACCAAAAAAATCAAAAGTTTTAACCAGAGATCATTTTTTGTCATTCTTAAAAGAAGCACCTACTGATAAGTATATGCTAGAAAAAGTATGTTTGGTCATTGGCGTATTGAACGTTGCCGAAGAGATGAACCGGTGAAGATACGTTTTAATGATGTTCGAGATATGGAAAGTCATATACAGCGTGTCCAACGAATAGGTAGTTACTGTTCATAAGAGATTTCTTGATGAGTCGAAACGACCTATTATGAATTATGAGTTGAAATAAATGTACATTTGCAGAACAAATTGTTTTGGTAGTTTTTTTTCAAAAATGTTTCATAAAAAAATGAAATACTTGAAAATGTCAAGACTGAAGGTCGAAACGTCGAACTATCATTAAGTATTATACATCGTTGGATTTAGAATAAAAAAAGGAATCATTTTATACCAAGTTGATGATGGTCTCTAATCGACAAAACGTCAGATTAATTTTTTTGTCATCAATCAATAGAGGATACAAAGTGGCAATGGCAAAGTGTAATTTATTTTTTTATATCTATTCAAATAAAAGAGATATACTTAGCTAAAAATAAAAATTGTCCGATTTTCAGTTTTTTTCGAATATTTGAAATAGCTTTGATTTCAGAATGGCATTTTAGTGGGCTCAAAATTCTCTAAAACTTTCTCCATTTATCCGTTTTTCGATCTCTTATAGTCCAAGATAGCAATACTGCACAGACCAATTTTGGACTAATCAGCTCTAAGCCAAATGAAAACAAGCTTAAATACAAAATTTTAAGTACGTAGGTATTTTCATTATGGAATTATCGAGGATACTAACATACATCCATACACACACACGCGCACGTACGCGCGCAAGCACACACGTATGAAGGCACGCACCCACGCACGCACTCATCCACGTACGCATACACACACAGGTGCACCTACGCACTCACGTACGCACGCTCGCACGTACGTACGCACGCACGCACACACACACCCGGACCCACACACACAACAATGACCACACACACAACACATCCATACACCACACACGCACCACGTACACACACACATGCACAGACGCACACATGCACTTAAGCTACGCACACGTCACCACACACACATCACACACACACACACACGTACACACACACACAACACACACACACACGCATACAGCACACACGCCGTCAAACACACACACACACCATCACGTACACAGCACTCACGCACACACGCACATATGCACACACGCACGCACGTCCACACACATACACACACATGCACACACGCGCACACAACACACACACATAGCACACATAGCACACAACGCATATCACAGCAAACACACAATCACATACGCACACACACAGCACACAAACAGACACACAGCACGACACACACACACACACAGACACATACACAACACCACACCGCACACAACACACGCACAGCACACACGCACACACATACACACACACAGACACACACACATACACACACAGCACACACAACAGCACCACACACACACACACACACACACACATACACACACACACACAACACAACACAACACAACACACACACACACACACACACACACACACACACACACACACACACACACACACACACAGACACACACACACACACACACCACACAGACACACACACACACACACACACACAAAACACACCACACACACACAACACACACACACACACACACACACCACACACACCACAGCACACCACACAGACACACACGCACCACACACACCACATTCAGCACACACACACACACACACACACACACACACACCCACACACACACGACATTATGGTCGATCATGGCAAATTTGGCACAACACAATTGTACAAATTAGTCTAATACAGTCGATTAGCGATAGTGACGAATACACAGTCGCATTGTATCAATTATCGAGTATGGTTGTCGCAAATTTTGTTCACCCTGTATCTTCGAAACAAAGGGGGTTTTCAGCAATCATCATAGGACAAAATATTCTTAGAACAGGCCAAGAAATGACCACTTGAATTTTTGCCGCATGTTTACCTGACACCATGTATAAGTGGATAAACTGAAATCGATTTGTTATTGTGCTTATGTTATGGCGGCAATTTGCCAAACATTTCCCCTAACTTTATAGTAATTTTGAATGATACAAACTTCAATTTTGAGCTACTGGGGATTGAGGATGTGTGGGAAAAGTTGACTTTTATTTTCGGAAGCCATTTATTAATCATGCGTTCTGTAATTGCATTATTTGTCTAAACCTTATGACCTAGTATAGTTTACACTATCAATAGCTTATGTACAGCTGAAGGTAAAATCAATACTATTTATTGAAAGTAAAACTTACGTAACATTTATTAAGATTTGTACAACGTTTTAACCAGTGGTCGTAATTTTCCACTTGTAATATGATCGTATAATTATTAATGCAATTCATTTACTCAACCAGCTTTAGTAACACTTTCTCTTACTCCATTTATCATTTAAGGGAAAAATTAGAAACGGTGGTACTGATTGGCCAGCTCCTCTTATTATGTAACATACTGTAAAGAAAACTCCTCGTTCACTTGACGCTACTTGTCTTAATTGCTTCTGACCTCTAGGACCCACTACTATTAATAATAATAATAATAATAATGTCTTTATTTGGACACAAAGAATATACATAAGCTAATTGACCAGCTGCTATGCGGATTACGATGTCCAAAGGGCGAAGTTCACTTTCGGGATGCTAAATCCGTCAGTACTCTTCCACTTAGCCCGACAAATTATAACTTCCAATAGACGGATGAGCTGAGTATGAGTAATACATGCAATGAAAAAGTTTTAAATAAGGAAATGAAATGACAATAGAGATGAAATGGGACGTGTATATATATTGGCAGATAATGTAGACTAGTATGACCGGTTTTATCCAAGGTATATTCCCTATATCGCCTTCTAGAACCATTCAACCCATGTTACCCTGCAGCCTGTTATTTATCCCATGCCTTGATTAAATATTCTTTTAAAAGTAAAAAATCAATTTTTGGACTCAGGTAACCTCAAAACCTAGATTTACGGTCTCAGTTCAATACGAAGACCGATTACAATAACTTTTCCTTGAGGTGATAATTTTTACTGTATCAATAAACTTGACTCTTAAACAATAGCAGACACGTCAGATAAACTAAAATTGAGCTATTACATATTGTTTTTTTTATGTAAAAAATCCCAAACTGGCTCTAATATAACCCATCAAAACTTGAACAAAATCTAACGACCCGTTCAAACGTTACATCAATCTTGTTGTTTCTAAACCTCTAACTTGACGCTGGAGGGACAACGCAGAAAAATTAGTGTCAATGTAACTAGAAGGGCACCTTCGACCCACTGTTTTTCTCTTAATTACTGTTTTTCTGAGATTCCCCAAAGCGAAGGTCAAGTATGATTGCCAAGGTCAAGCTTGAATAACGTAAGGTGTGGGATTTCCCGAGATGTTATAAGACGTGGTTAAATAAAAAAAATCGTGTTACATAATGTTAATAAAAATTACATTCTAAAAATATTTAGGTATATACACGGTGATTGACAAAAATATGGCAACCCAAACCTGTGTTTTATAAATGGAACACCCTGTATGTATTTGCATTTTTGGATTCACTATTACATTTAGAATAAAAGTATAGAAATTTCTACCTGTATCACTAACCGTTCTGCAGATATCGTCACTTTAATACCAAAATAGAGTTAATTTTGGAACCACGATGCGAGCGTTATCCCCACGATTTTGTAAATTTGTTTATATCACCGACTATTAATAATAGTATACTAACCAACAAACTGGGAAATTTTTCGAAAACATGTAAAACTATACAGAATGATTAACTTACGCGAAATGTTATTTTTCTCAATTTTTTCAAATGCAAAACCCAGTATATTTTTTCACATTTCGATTCCCCGTGAAAAGTAGATACTAATTGATAAATAGGTTTCATAGCCATAAGACGGACCCTTCTTGAGATATTGACGCCTTTACGTAAAAATATTCTAAAATACAAATTTACTATGACTATAGAATTCAACAAAACAAATCAGGTAGGCTAGCCGCTCGTAATAAAGAGGAACAATTGCATCTATTGTTTTGACGTTTGTATAATAATTAAAATACTGTTCCATTAGTTTATGTGTTTTTGAATTGTTGTTTTGTTAATTTTTGTATAAAATGAATTTTTCCAAAGAAGAAATGGTCGATATGATCTTTATTTACGGCGGAGCTCAAAGAAATGCTTTGCAGGCTACCCGTTTGTACTGTGAACGATACCCAGAGAGAAGACAGCGGCGGAAAGAATCGTTTATGAATGTAGCTGAGAGATTTATAAATTCTGGAAGTGTGTGTTACCCAAGCGCGCAAAAACAGCCCAAATGAAGAAATTGAGTTTCAAATTGTGGCATCTCTTATAGAAAATACGCAAATTAGTACCAGAGAGCTAAATACACACCTAGACACAAGTACAGTTCGCAGCTGTATTAAAAAACAAATAGCTTCCTTATCATATCGAGCAACATCAAGCTTTAAGTGAAATAGATTTTCAAAATCGTGAATCTTTCTGCCAATGGGTAACTACTAAAGTAAATGAAGAACCCAATTTTGTTAATAACATTCTATTTACGGATGAGGCAACTTTTCACAATAATGGCAATATTAATACACATAACTATCATCACTATTCAGATACTAATCCACACATCTTAAGAGTTGTTGATCACCAGTATCGATGGTTAGTTAATGTGTGGTGTGGTATAATCAATTTTAATGTGGTTGGTCCTTTTTTCGTCGATTGGAGAAAGATTTACAGTTTTTGGAAAATGATTTATCCGATTATCTACCTCGATATTTTGGAAAATATCGAGGTGGGTAATATTCGTACGATGTGGTTTCAACTGAATGGCGCCCCTCCATACTATGCAATCAACGTTAGGCAATATCTCGCTAGAAATTATCCGATGAGGTGGATAGAACGAGGTGGTGTGCAAAACTGGCCAGCCAGATCATCGGATCTTACGCCCCATGATTTCTTCCTTTGGGACTACGTTAAAGAAAAAGTTTACATCCTACCACCATAAGCGAAGATATGAAAAATAAAATTAGAACTGGGTTTCAATCTATTTCTCCTCTAATGTTGTTGCGAGTGAATCCTTCGTTTATCGAGCGAATGGCAAGGTGTTTGGCTAGGCGTAGCCAGCATTTTGAACATTTAATTTGAATTTATGGTTTTATTCGTTTATGTTTACTTGTTCAACTTATTTTTAGGTGTAGAAAATTATTTTATTGTTTAGTTATTAATTAAGTTTTCCTATCAGTTAAAGAATTTATTTGCCATTAGTATTTTCTTATTTGCTCTGGATTTTGTGTTATTTGTTCTTCTGTATGTCAATATTTTTAAATAAACCGTCAATACCTCAAGAAGGGTCCGTCTTATGGCCATGAAACCTATTATCAATTAGTATCTACTTTTCACGGGGAATCGAAATGTGACAAAAATATACAGGTAGGTTGATTGATCTCTATTTTTATGAAGGAACGTTAACGGGAGAAAGATATTTGGATTTTCTTCAAAATGTTCTCCCAGAATTACTTGAAGATATTCCCTTAAATGAAAGGCAAACAATGTGGTGGCAGCAAGATGGAGCATCTCCTCACTTCTTTGCTAAGTTAGAGAATATCTTGATAATACATTCCCTGGAAAATGGATTGGTCGAAATGGTACAATTCTGTGTCCAGCCCGTTCTCCGGATATTAAACCTTTGGACTTCTTTCTCTAGGGTTACTTAAAAGATCTAGTTTATGCCAGACCCCCGACAAGTGTGTTATGGTTGAATTTGTTTTTGAAAAGTCTACCAAAAAATGTAATGTTATACCCGTTGTCCCATTTAAAAAAATTATGTTGGAGTCATGTGTCCGGAAATGAGAGGAAAACCGGAAGTCTTTTTACGGTAGATATAAGCATCAGTTTCGAAAGTTTGTAACTGCAAAATTTCATACTTGTCATTTGAACAGTTTTCGAGATATTGGACTGTCAAAACGTCGTGGGACACCCTGTATTTTGACCTGCCTCGTATTTGTAATTATATTCAGTTGATTCTTCATTTTCAGGCTCCACAAACAATACGTTAGAACTTTGAAGGAAAAATTACCATTTTATGAAAACGTGTGCTTCTCTTGTATTAATAAATTCATTTAGCATCTCACCTCTAAGATACACTTTTCATACTGTAAGTGTACCCTGCAGAAATGAAATCAATGTTAAATTATATTAATAATTTTAAGGAAAAACAAAAGGTTTACCCCAATTTCAATAAATCTTATAAGCATGTAATCTTTTTTAGGAATATGGTATTACACGATAATTTTTTTATCAAAGTTTGTGCACGGTCTGGATATAATGTTTATTAACAATATTTTGTTACAAGAACCAATGTTAAAATTTTTACCAAAGCGAGTTACATGACATTTTCACTGGTTGTAGGAACATAACCCAATATTTTTCATATTTCGTCTCGTATTATATGTGAGCAATAAGTAAGTCTTGTTTCTAACTGACACCTAATTTCTTTATCTTTGAAGCTATAGTAGCAGTGATTTTAGCAAACCATACTTGAATATATCATATACCGGTGGGTACACGTCACTGACATTTTGATTAGTTACTCGTTACCACCTTGTTGATGCAACTGTAACTAATTAAAATGATACTGTTATTGTTCACCATTACAAAAATACAAATATAGTAACATTTTTCTTATTGATTTTTTGTGGAACATCCTATGTTATATATTTTTTACGGGAGGTATTTTAAGTTAGAATAAAATTGATTTTATTAGGATTAAAAATAAAATAAAAAATTATAAGGGGGTACACGAATGCAACTGAAACAGGAGGTTATAGAGGCAAATGACAATAATTTATAATGGACGACATAAACAGATAAACAAAAAAAAAACGCTGGAACATGTTCAGCAGGACGCTATCTATCTATTTAATGCGGTTTTCCTCGAACTACATTTTTGAAAACTTTAACTTGATTGTACCATCTTAAAATAAATCGGATTTTTAACATATCCACACAATAAATAACTAAGTAGGGCTAACTTAGATACCATCAAAAAGAATTGTTAGAGTATTATTGATTTCTCGATAAATGTGGTGAGCACAATTTCCTAGTCTTAACTTAACATTACGTCATTCCCTTGCGGGGTAGGCAAAACAATCCCTGTCTCTTATTTTTTTTCGTTCACAATCTTTCTCTATGCTTTTCGATCTCCGCATACCACCTTAGCTTCCGCAAGATTCATACACTGTCTCTGACATGTCCTTTTATTTTATCTTGCTCTCTTTTATCATACATTCTGCTACATTCAACCAAATTTTACGCGGCCTACCAGGCCCGGCCTTACCTCTAACCTCACTTCGTTAATCTTGCGTTGTTCATTCTTTCAATCTGACCAAACCAACGTAATGTACTACTTTTATATCTATCCATTATCGTCTTTTCCTCGCCACACCCCGTCATTATACACTTATTCTGTATCTTGTCCATTCTCGTTTTACTGTATGTGCTTCTCAGGAATCTCATACTCACTGCATTTTTTTCGTGCCTTTTTTGACATTCCCATGTCTGACTTTCATACAGTACTGACGGGACAAACACGCCATTATAGATTACACGTTTTACAGCTAGGCTCATGCTTTGGTTTCTCATTATCGTCCACATACTTCCAATCGTTTTCCTTCCAACATTCTCGCCATCTATTGTACCATCTGCAGTAAACCTTCCCAGATATACCTACCAACTTTTCCACTTGTTTCCCAATTTCTTCTTGCAGAGTAAATGGTCTACTCTCCTTTCCACCTACCCGATTGAATACCACAATCTTAGTTTTGTTCACGTTTACCTTTAGGTCCATTCTCTTACAGATTTTATTGAACTTCCTTATAGCTGTTCGTAGCTCATCCGCACTGTCACTTAATAAGACTATGTCATTTGCATACTCCAGAACTCGTACATTTACGTCACCAACCATTACAACATTTGTATCGGTATGTGCTTGCCTAACAACCACGGTGACATCACACGGCTTTGTAGCACTCCTTGCTCAATATTAAAGTATTCACTCACACCTCATCTCACCCTAACACATTCCCGGCTACCGTTGTAGACTGTCCTTATTCCGTTTATTAGACCTTTATTTACGTCATATTTATTTAAAATTTTCCACAGCTTCTCCTTATTCACTCTGTCGTATGCTTTTTCCAGATCTACAAACGCACAGTGCAGCTTCCTTTTTACACTTAAACACATTTCGATCACCTGCTGGAGAGTAACCGTCTGATCAACACATCCTCTCCCTGGCATGAAGCCACCCTTCACATCCCAAATTTTAGTTTTTGTAGTTTCTCGTACTCTATTAATCTGTTTTAATGTTCTTCAACCTTCCTACCGTTTTCTCTACCTCTTTTATCCCAATGTCCTTCTCAGTTTGATTCACCATTCCTTCTACATTCTCCTTATTTAACCTTTCAGTCTTACTTTCCTCACTACTGTACAGCTTTCTGAAATATTGTTGCCAGCATTTCCTCACTTCACAATCGTCTCATACTATTACGTTGTTCGTATTCATCACCCCTGCAGCGTTCTGTTTTGGGCCACGTTTTGTATTTTTGGCCCATTTCCAGAAGAGTTTTTTGTTTCCCTCAAAATCATTCTGCATATTCTCACCTTCCACAGCTATCACTTCCTCTTTACTTATTCTCACTGTCTCCTTCGCTTCTTTGCTTCGTAATCTGTACACCTAATACAATCGCTTTTTCTCAGTCTCTCAGCAATCGTTGCCATGTACGCATCTTTTTTCTTACATACTGCCTTTTTTACCGACTCATTCCACCAAACACATTTTTTTCGTCTACCTACACTCGCTCTTCCACATATCCGCACGGTACAATCGACAACATAGTTTTTCAAGCTTATCCGTGCACTTTCAACGTCAGCGTCGTTTATTTGTTCGTTTCACATTCAACTCTTTGTTTATGTGTTTGTGTGTTTGTCTGTTTGTGTTTTTGTGCGCCTGTGTGCCTGTGTGTTGTGTGTGTCTGTGTGTCTGTGTGTCTGTGTGTCTGTGTGTCTGTGTGTCTGTGTGTCTGAGCGTCCGAACGTCTGTGCGTCTGTGCGTCTGTGCGTCTGTGCGTCTGTGCGTCTGTGCGTCTGTGCGTCTGTGCGTCTGTGCGTCTGTGCGTCTGTGCGTCTGTGCGTTGTGCGTGTGTGCGCGTGTGCGCGTGTGCGCGTGTGCGCGTGTGCGGTGTGCGCGTGGCGCGTGCGCGTGCGTGTGCGCGTGTGCGCGTGCGCGTGTGCGCGTGCGTGTGTGCGCTGTGTGCTGTGTGTCTGTGTGTCTGTGTGTCTGTGTGTCTGTGTCTGTGTGCTGTGTGTGTGTGTGTGTGTGTGTCGTGCGTGCGCGTGCGGTGTGTGTGCTGTGCTGTGCGTGGTGTGTGTGTGTGCGTGTGTGTGTGTGTGTGTGTGTGTGTGTGTGTGTGTGTGTGTGTGTGTGTGTGTGTGCGCGTGGTGCGTGCGCGTGCGCAGTGAGCGTGCGTGCGTGAGTGCGTGAGTCGTTCGTGAGTGTGAGTTCGTGAGTGCGTGAGTGCGTGTGCGTGTGTGTGTGCGTGTGGGTGTGTGTGTGGTGTGTGTGTGTGTGCGCGTGCGTGTGCGCTGCGCGTGTGTGGTGTGTGGTGCGTGCGTGCGTGGTGCGTGGTGGTGAGTGTGAGTGGTGGTGTGTGAGTGCGTGAGTGCTGTGGTGCGTGTTAGTCGTGAGTGCGTGTGCGTGTGTGCGTGTGCGTGCGTGTGTGTGTGTGTGTGTGTGAGTGTGTGTCGTGTGTGCGTGCGCGGTGGTGCTTGTGCGTGCGTGTCGTGTGTGTGTGTGTGTTTGAGTGTGTGTGTTTGGTGTTTGTGTGTGTGTGTGTGTGTTGTGTGTTTGTTGTCTGTGTGTCTGTGTCTGTGTCTGTGTGCCTGTGTGCCTGTGTGTCTGTGTGTCTGTGTTGTCTGTGTGTCTCGTGTCGTGTGTTGTGTGTTGTGTGTCTGTGTGTGTGTGTGTGGTTGTGTGTGTGGTGTGTTTGTGTTGTGTGTTGCGTGTGTTGTGTTTGTGTTGTGTGTTTGTGTTTGTAGTGTTTGTGTGTTGTGTGTTGTGTGTGTTGTTTGTTGTTGTGTATTGTGTGTATGTGTGTTTGTGTGTATGTGTAGTTTGTGTTGTGTGTTTGTGTGTATTGTGTGTATTTGTTGTGTGTTTGTTGTGTTTTGTGTGTTTGTTTTGTGTGTTGTGTGTTTGTTGTTTGTTGTTTGTGTGTTTGTGTGCTTGTGTTTGTGTGTTTGTGAATTTGTGTGTTTGATTATTTGTGTGTTTGTGTGCTTATTTGTTGTACTTGGGCTTTTCATTTCTCCTTCAGGTACTTAGGTTTTGTGGAAAATCTAACCGCGGAGAGGAGTTGTTTACTAAGTGCATGTTTTGCTTTTTATCAAATAGCTCTAAAACTGCAGCATGTTTTAAAAATATAAAAGTATCGCAATACAGGGTCTCCATTAAAGAATTCAGATGCTGATTCTTTGGGTCAAAATAAACTGCTTTAGCTCAATACCGTTTACAATTGTACTTCCTTAAGAAGTTATGGGCATTTGGCAAGTAGAGGTTCTTTAGGTGAGTTCACATGAATGTGTTTGTTTCTTAGGTAAAGCGTACTCAGGCAGTGATGTAGCTCATGTACTTATTATTTCGTTTAATAAAGTTCAAACTGTAATAATGAACAGCTTGCTATCATATTGTGTCAAATTCAGTCTGATTAAAGTAACCATTACCAGTGTTCGTTTAAAGTGAATTTTACTGTTTCTTGGAAGATGTCTAGGGATAAATTGTTTACAAATTGTGAAATGATTGGTATGGTAGCAGTTTATGCTTAACATAATTTCAATGAACGAGCTACTGCAGTAAGTTATGCTAATACTTGCCCAATTTATAGACAACCTAATCGAAATATATTTTCCGGAATATCTATAAAATTAAGAGTAACGAACCGTGGAAATTTATACTATCAAACCGAATTTGGAACGATATCACAGCAAGCTGTTAATCACTACGCTTTAAACTTTATTAAACGAAATAGTAACAAAGTGAGCTGCATCACTGCCTTTAAACTCATTTTTCTCTAAAACGGTGCAGTTTTTTAGCAAATTCGAATCCAGTGAAAAATTATGGACAAAATGAATAGAGAATTCTTAACGCCCTCTTGCCCAATGTTGCTTAAAATGGAAGACAACGAAGTAAGAAATTTTTTTTTCGAGGCTCTTGAGAAGGCACAATTGTGCTTAGGTAAGTTGAGCTAAAACTCTGTATTTTTACCCAATGGATCTATATCTGAAGTGTGCCCATTATTCACAGAATACCTGTATAGATTTAAAAGTTATTATTTTATGATCCGACGAGTAATCTGGCGGTAACAAAAATTCCTGAGGTGGAATTTAACTATATTCACTCGAAATTTGTTCAATATCTGACCGAGCTAGTAGAGTAGTGGTGGCACAACCTGCTTAGACTTCGGGAGGTAATGGGTTAGATTCCCGTTACCTTCTACCTTCTATGAGGTTTTTTCAGGGTGTTTTCCTCATACACATGTAGCGACATGGTCACTGCGTATAAGCACACCATGTGCGGCTGCGTAGGCGAATGCTGGGGTAGTATTTTCCCCCTCAGAACCCTAACTCCGTTCCTTCCGTTTATCCTCAATCCTAATCACGATGCATATATGATGATGTATGTATGCTAATCCATGATTGTGCTGAGGAGCTAGCTCGAGAAGCGTCATTAAGAATGAAGTGGCCTTTTCCTTTTTTTTTGTTCAATATCTGAATCACGACCAACTTTAACGAAAATTTCTTTATAAAGTTCTTTAATCTGACATGAAGGTTTAAAAATCTAGCTACCATAGATCATTATTGTTGTTTTTACGACGTCTCCTATTTTCATTATGGACGTAATGCAAAAAGATGTTGCATAATTATTCTAAAAACTTATTATTAAAATTATTTTATTTCTTTTAATTTTGATTTTGTACGTTGGAAGGTTGCATGTCACTTACTGACATTCAATTAAAAAAACACTAACAAAACTAAAATGATTACCATTTAAAAATCACTCTAAACAGCTTTATTAGGGCCAGTTTCACCATCACTTTTAAAGTACAATTGAGTTAAAAGAGGCTTAAATTTGTTACATGGATGGCAAAATTACATGTTGACGTATCTATTCTGTGTTCTTTAACTAAAGTCTATGTTTTTTTTTTTATGGTTGTGGACCTGAACAGGCTTAATGAGCCTATCGTGCTAAAGCACTCAGAACATCTAATGGATAGGTATAATGAATTGCACATAGATGCCTATTGAACAGCAACCTTAAATTTTCTATAAGTGAGAGAAACAGGAACTAGAGATCATTCATAGTTCTAGAAGCTTGTATAAAAATGTGGATTGCGCCCATTTGGTACGACAAGTGGAGATTTGTACTGCATACTGATGATGTGAATACAACCAGTGTAACTAAAAGATAGCCTAGATGGTATCAAAGAATATATTCAGCAGTCACATACTTTAATAACGATAATACAAAGAAGAACTGAAATCATCCTTCTATGCTCAAGGACTGTATGAGAAGTTGTTTATAAAAGGTTATGAAGCTCGCCCTTATTAATAATTTCCAAACGTCACTTTACATATGGCAAAAAAATGCAATGTTTATGGGCAATTACAGCGGATATCATAGACCATCTACATAAAATATTTAATGATTTAAAGCATTAAAAATTTACAAGGACTAATGAAAAGTTTTGTAGCTGTGTTAATTTTTTCCAGGAATTTATAGAATGAAATTTAACTTGCTAGAATTTGTATTGCTTACATATTAGAGGGGCATTCGCGGTGGGCATGTGGTATGAAATGTTCTTCAAGACTGACACGATGGAAACGAAAAACAGTGAAATATGTTGGTCGGTGAATGATATCCCCGTTTGAGCTGAAACAATTTCGTAAATTTGGCATTGTCCTCGGCACAAACAGTGAGTTAGTAGAAGGTACTTGGTTAACCTCTAATACAAATAGTAAGTTGATTCTCTTTTGTGTCATTGAATAATTGTTTGGAATCTTATTCTTTTCATCCCTTAGGTTAGACTCAGTATCTTATTGTCGTATCTTGTTAATGCTCTAGTTTAATTTTGCTTCGCGAATAGTACGACGCGTAATCCCAGTTGTAAATCCCATGGTATTCTTTTTTTACTGAGTCAATTATAATGATGCTTGTAAAAGATAAAAAAACTAATACTGTTTCATAGGGTTGCTTGCTCCATGTAATAGTAACGCCCCACCACTTCTTCGTGATTTGGGTCGGCTAGTCCCATTGTGTCATTTAATTAAAACAATTCTTCCTTAGCTTATTCCCACATTAAAGACGAGAAACGCACCTACAAACATGAGCTGCAAATTACAGTAATAAATCTTCGGTTCTAGTGCTAACATAAGACATTACCGGAATGGAACTAAACAAAACTTATTCTAAATGTCGAAAAGCACTAATTGTAGACTAAAAACTGAACGGAAACACTTTGCTAAACGTAAGTCCGTGAAGTTAACAAGAAGCAGTCGGTTAAGGCTGAGTGATTGTCAGAGAGCTCACGCACTAAGTAGCGGAAATACAACCCTTCCGGCAACCAATCCATACGACGATCTGAACTCCACTGTATCAAGCGGTTATAGAAGTTGAACTCAAGACATTAAATTATAGATATCATATAGGTAAACTTACGAAACTGGCAGTATGAATAATGAGATTAAAAAATTAAAGCATTAAACAAGTGATTATATCGGTAAGTAGTTAAGTACCTTTTAAGCTGGTGTGTATCCAATTTTATTAACCTGCTTACTAACGAAAAAGGTAGCCGAACTTTTTTAAGGCAATGATTAAAGAGATCTATTTTATCGATCTTACTTTTCAAACCATTTTTGCTAATAAAAATAAAAGTAATGTAGATACCTGACATGTTGACAATCTGAAAACCACCAACTTACCTATCAAGGTATCCTAATTGTTCAATGATTTTTATGTCATTGCAGTATGTACAAGTAGCAAATTCAAATTTGATGTTTACATTAAAATTGCATGAATAAACATTTTAGAGAAATTCCCACAGTAGCTTACAACTATGAGAAGGAACTTAATGATTTTTTTTAACTCTGTGACTATAAATTAAATGATATGCAAAACACGGTTTATCTTAAGTATTTATATCTTTTCGTTTAGGCTTAATGATTTTAATTGCTTATTACCATTTTTTTACTCAAGAGATTGCAAACTATTTTTTTTTATACTAGACGTATCCTCTTGTATTTTTTATTTTATTTTCATTTAGAAAATTCTGTAATGGTTTGAATACTTAATAACTATTTCATACAGTAAGTTGGAATGCATTATAAAATTTCATTAACGACGTATTGAAAGAAAAATAGATATACTATTGAAGCAGATGGAGAATTGTGTTAATTTGTGTATTAATCTGTTGTACAACAGTCTAAGAACTAGAAAGCTGCGACTAATTTCATTATTGTAAGAGATCATGTTATTGGTATCAGGTATATTCCATAGCTGAAAAAAAAGTATGGGTTTTGAATTTTTATAAAAAGAAAATAAACCGGCTATTTGACGGTATATCTACCAACAGTACTTAATGGTTGATCTTTTTTTCCTACTTCTGTAAATTCAATTATAGTACAGCTAATGATTTGCTTGGTATACTATATAAAATATGAACAATCTTGAGTGACATATGTTTTGGACAAGCTTAAATCATCCTTACAATTTAACTCATTAATTCCTCTCATTTCCGTAATAATGCTTCTTCCTTATCTTAGTGTCATGGAGGGTGACAACCAAAATAGAGCCGGTATCCTCGATACTGCTTGTATACTTTTACTAGACATGTCCCATACAGATTAAAATTAACGCTTTTAATCATAAAAGTATCATCAGGCTCTTCTGTCAAAATTTTCATCATCACCATAGAATCTTTGATTTTTTGCTTCAATCCCTTGGCGCTTTAAATATAACTGTAACTTCCATAATTCGAATACGTCGATTTTCATCCAACGTATTTTCAACGTGGAATATGTCGATCACAGTGTGGAAGATTTCATTCTTTCAGACTGCAATCAAACATAAAGATAAAACTTAAAATAAATAAATTAATGTATTCAGAAAAACTAACCCTTTCATGAAAAAAAGCATAATACTTCTTCGTCGATATCTTATTCTTTATCAGATTATTTTTCATCGCTTATTGAGGATTATAGCTTATTAACTAGTAAAACATCTAATAGTGATGCTGCTTCATAATAATGTTCACCGTTAGTAATTGTGCTTTAAATAACGCAAGGGCTAATGTCTAATATTTTATTTTACCATTAGTATACAATATGAGATTATTCTTAAACATAGCTAAGCCCACGCTACCTGAAAGACATAGGTTTCAATTTTCTTCGCCCCTGAAGCTGTACCGCATACATCTTTCCTTATCCAACTCGGATCAGCAGCATGTTTTCTAATACACACAAGACAGCATCTTCAATATAGTGGTGTATAGGCCGAAAAAATGACTTGTCTTCTACTTCTTCTTTAAGCTAGATTTTGCCTCGACAGCATACAAGCTCTACCTTAGCTGAATTTCCTCAGTCAAAGAAAGGGTTATAATCAAATTAAGTATACCTTCTTCTTTTAATCTTTGAATTTTTACCTATAAGGGGCTGTCGTGCTATCACATAAGACGGCTTTACATACAGGTTCTGTCTCGGATGAACTGGGTTTTTAGATTTATAAACATGCCCCAGGGAAGATATTAAAATGTAGTTACGGAAACATTTTCAGTTATGACCGGCAGATCTTTGCGATATCATATCTCGTATAGGTAAAATTTCGCGACGCGAGGCTTTTGGCGAACGCTATTTCGGCGATACAACCCTAGAGCATAACCGAGATTGTGAGACAGGGTGAGTGCAACTATGCTCTCAGGTCTTTGCTATCGTGATCGCAACTTGTTCGTAGGCCTTTGTGTATTGTTGTGGTACCCTTGTCTATTATAATAATGAGCCTAATGCTAACTCGTAAGACAGGTGTAGGGCTGCGCAACTTGCTCTTGGGGCTTGGCCCCTTGTCGAGGCCCCAGTGGCGGAAAATTTGAATTTGTATTTGCAGGTTATGGCTGGAAATATGATTCTGTATTATAATAGGGGGTATAATTTTCTAACTTGTAAGACAGATGTAGGGCTTAGAGACTTACTTTCAGGCCCTCGCCCTTCATAAAAAAATTTATTTTGCTTGTGACGCCATCTATGAGGGGAAATCTGAACTTGTATTATAATAATAAGGGGGCCTAATGCTAACTTATAAGACAGATATAGGGCTTAGGTCTTATGCCCCTGGAAATTTGAATTTGGATTTGTATTTAAGTGTTTACATTCTGATTGCTTATTGCGAGAAATTTGAACTTTTATACTAATAAGGGACCTTTTGCTAGCTTATAAGGCAAAACATAGGAAACTGTGTTAGGGCCTGCGCCTTCCTGTCGTAGCGCTTGTTGGGAAATTTGAATGTGTGTCGTCATTCTAGGACTAATCAGGGTTTTGTTTGTGGCACCATCTAGTGGTATATTTTTAAACTAGCGAATGTTTTCTGTAATAGAGGCGGGCCATAGCGTATATTTCTAGGGCTAATTAGGAGGGAGGAGGAGGGAGAGGGAGAGAGGAGGAGAGAGGAGAGAGAGAGAGAGAGATAGAGAGTAGAGATAGAGATAGAGATAGAGATAGAGATAGAGATAGAGATAGAGATAGAGATAGAAGAGAGAGATAGAGTAGAGATAGAGATGAGATGGAGAGGAGAGGAGAGAGAGAGAGGAGAGAGGAGAGGAGACGGAGAGAGAATGGAGATGGAGCTAGAACTAGAGTAGAGCTAGAGGTAGAGGTAGAGGAGAGATAGAGATAGAGATAGAGATAGAGATAGAGATAGAGATAGAGATAGAGATAGAGATAGAGATAGAGATAGAGATAGAGAGTAGAGATAGAGAGAGTAGAGATAGAGATAGAGATAGAGATGAGATAGAGATAGAGATAGAGATAGAGATAGAGATAGAGATAGAGATGAGAGATAGAGATAGAGATAGAGATAGAGATAGAGATAGAGATAGAGATAGAGATGAGAGAGAGATAGAGATAGAGATAGAGATAGAGATAGGATAGAGATAGAGATAGAGATAGAGATAGAGATAGGATAGAGATAGCGATAGAGATAGATAGAGATAGAGATAGAGATAGAGATAGAGATAGAGATAGAGATAGAGATAGAGATAGAGATAGAGATAGAGAAGGATGGAGGGAGGGAGGAGGAGGGAGGGAGGAGGGAGGAGAGGAGGGAGGTGGGAGAGGGAGGAGAGAGGGAGAGAGGAGCGAGGAGAGAGGAGAGAGGAGAGAGGAGAGAGGAGAGGAGAGAGGAGAGAGAGAAAGAGAGAAGAGAAATAGAGAGGTGTGCATGACCAACTTCTATAACAGAAAACA
The DNA here is from genome assembly GCA_036346205.1 of Vesta saturnalis. NCBI lineage: Eukaryota > Metazoa > Arthropoda > Insecta > Coleoptera > Lampyridae > Vesta > Vesta saturnalis. The sequence goes on along the minus strand of JARFJB010000036.1, from coordinate 9,706,184 downwards.
CTCGCTAGTTTAAAAATACACAACTAGATGGCGCTAAAAATAAATTTTAACTCAAAGGGGTCCAATACAAGGCGCCCAGACCCCAACACAAGTTCTTATTACCTGTCTTACAAGGCTAGGGCCCATTATTTCAAATTTCCGCCAAGGGGACCACGATATGGGCCTAGCCCCAAGAGTTAGTTTCTTCACTTCTCTTATAAGATTAGAGCCCCATGCCATTTCCAACTAGGGGACCACGACAGGGGCGAAGGCCCGAGAACAAATTTCGAAGACCTACACATGTCTTACAAGTTATCATTTTGGCCCCTTATTAGAATACAAATTTAAATTTTCCCGTCATTACCAATCAGAATGCAGACTTAGTCCTCCAATCAGAGCACAGAGATTGGGTGGGGCTAAGGACCAATCAGAAGCCAAAGAGGCTGGTGCACACACGACTAATCGGTTAAAAGGTGAGGCGTGGCCTAGTTTTAATCCCTCCAATCAGAACACCTCATGTATGCGCAATTGGCTAACCTACAAGGGGTATACAGTCAAAAAGGCTCTTAATATTTCCTAAAGGATCTTAATTAGGGGCTCAAATCCGCCTAAGGGTTGAAAAAGGCCCCCGAAAAGAAGCCGTCAAAAATGGCCGGCAAAAATACACCTCCCACGTGGGCATATAAAAAATGGCGGAAGGTGTCCCAGGTCACGAAATTCCAAGAAGGCGGATGGTGCCACTGTACTACTTTCATCAAAAACGAAATTTATAAAATAATTCTTATTTGTCAAAAAAAGGTTTTTTAAGCAGAATAATCCACCGCTACATAACGATTTTTAAATACGTAACAGTTTTTTCGATTTTGCTCGAAATTTTTAAATATAACCACACCATTATTTTATCATAGCGAGAAAATATCTTAAATTTGTAAAACACTGGTAAAAAAAGTATTTCGATATCTTTATTAGTCATAAAGTTTTTGCAAAATGAAAACATTATCACTCTAATTTTAATCATTATTTCATTACCTATGCATATCTTGTTTTGTATTTCCCATAATTAATAGAAAAATCGGGTTTATGTACAATAGAATATAAAAATTAATAAAACCTTTACTTTTTCGATTTATTGACTTTAAATTTAACCGTCTTTGACGTGAGAATTATTTTTTAAATATAACAAAGCAACGGCTCCAGTGCAACGTGTTCATCTAGAATGCTTTGCAAAAACAATAGATTATCTAATATGATAGATATTAATTATTGTTGTTGATTGTTGGCATCTACTTTTAAGATGTTTCGTTTAAAATTCATTTGAAGTTTGCTTATTGGTTTTTTTTTAGTTGTTTTGTTGTTGAGACTGCAGATGCGTACGGTATACTCGCCGTTTATTTTCATTGTTTTAAAACGTCAGCATTGCTGCTAGGCAATATGCGACAAAATACCATGAAAAGCAATATTATAGCAAAAAAGTATTTAAGCATTTGACAGGTCGTCTTTGACAAACTGGAAATGATCATCCCAAACCCTCAAATAGAAGTCCGAACTGAAGATTGAATTATAAGTGTCCTTGCGTATGTAGTAACGGATCACATTTATTTGTAAGAACAATATGGAATGATTTAGGGGTCAGTAAACGACAGTCCCTAAAATTTCAAGCGATTTTAACTTACATCCGTACCATATCACTTTACACCAAGCTCTGGTGGAAGCTGATTTTGACCACAGAATTAGAACAGGGGCACTTTAACTTTCAGTTCTTTACGTCACAAGTCTCGCTCACTGGGGCATCTTCCCCCACCTTTTATAATCCCATCTACAGATTGTGATCTAATTTATTTATGCATTGGAGGTTGTATTCTAAAAAGGGGCCGTAGTCTGGTAAGACGGGAATCTGTCCGTGGGCTTCTTAATATGTGTTTATTATTATTAAAGTTATACAACTTCATTTATATTAATTGGAAAGTAGCAATCACTCGTCGACATCTCGTTAATTAATGTGTTTACAAATATTTTAAAAATTTGCTGTTGCTACAAAACATTAAGGTCTAAATTAAATATTAGATGAAATAATAATAATCATTTCTACCCTGATGCAATAGCACTTTTTTTATATGCCCACGTGGGGATCGTATTTTGGCACATTTTGTAAAGCTAGTGAACAACTGGATTATTTTTTGATATTAAAGAAGCTAATCAAGATAAAGATAACATATACAATTGATTTTTAAATACGCTGTTAAATTCTATATAATGATAATGAAACAGTTAATGGGTATTGCGTAATCAGTTAATTAACTTAATAATCCTCTTCTTTAAGCTAGATTTCGCCTTTATATTATTTTACATACATAAAACCTAACCTAACACCTTCTCTGCGAAGGTTGTTTGGGCGACCCCTACTCCAAACTTCCCCGAAGATAATCCATTCTACCCGAACATTGACGAGTGCGCTCACGCACAAGACTCTAGGCCAGCAGCATTCTCGTTTCTCGCTCGTTTCGCTCTTTAAAGTGTAACCGTCATCGAATGAGCATTATTATAATGTATTCTCCCGATTCACAGGAGAGGAAGAGCGATGAGGTAGAGGAGAAGGACGAGTCTCAAAACCATGATGATGATAGCGATGAATCACGGTTCAAGAAGAAGAAGAAGCAGACCGATAAAGAATGCGATTAAATAAATGATGTATTGTTATTTATAATAATAATATATTTGCAAACGCTAAGCTTTCCTTCAATTTTTATTAATAAACTTGTTTGAACCTGCACTAACAATGCTGCAGTTAATGCGAAAGGGCGGTTAGATGGGTAACTACAATAAGTGTGAGATTGGTTTTCTTTTGCACTCTGTAAGTTAAATCATAGTGCTATTTTTTTAATTGATAGCTGATTTTATATGATTAAGTTAAATCAGTTTGGTATTTTTGAATTGTAGTTTTCGCAGGCTGTAAGTTATGATTTGATTGATTGAGATTGATTGAGATTGATCTGATTGTTTAATTTGATCGAACGTGATTTGTTTGGGATTGATCTGCTTAATTGATTTGATTAATTTCATCTGATTAATTGATTTGCATGTTTGATAAAGAGACGAGGGAGAGACGAACACGATCAACCTCTATTACAGAAAACATTTATTAGTCTTTACACCACTAGATGGCGCCACAAACAACTCTAATTAGACCTAAAAATATACCGCTAGCGCCGCCGTCTCTATTACAGAAAACTTTCGCTAGTTTAAAAATATACCACTAGATGGCGCCACAAACAAAACCCTAATTAGCTCTAGAAATATAACGCTAGGTGGTGCCACCTTTATTACAGAAAATATTCATTAGTCCATACACAACTAGATGGCTACACAAATTCAAATTTCGCAACAAGAGGGCCACGACAGGAGGGCATAGACTAACACAAGTTCCTGTATTTGTCCTATAAGTTAGCCTTAGGGCCCCTTATTAGAATAGTATTTCCAGTCAGACATGGGGCCAAGACAGGGGTCTGAAGGCCCGAAAGCAAGTTCCGAAGGCCTATGTCTGTCTTATAAGTTAGCAATAGGACTCTTATTAGAATACAAGTTCAAATTTCTCACAATAAGTAATCAGAATGTAAACATTTAAAAAATACAAATTCAAATTTCCCGCCAAGGGACCAGGGACTAATACCCGAAAACAAGATACTCTCATAGATGGCACCGCAAACAAATTCAAATTTTTTGTCGAGGGGCGTGGGCCTGAGGCTAAGTTGCTAAGCCCTACATCTGTATTACAAGTTAGCATTACACCCCTTATTACAATACAAAATCATATTTCCAACCATAACCTGCAGAGACTTAAATACAAATTCAAATTTTTCGCCAATGGGGCCTCAACAAGGGGTAATGCAGCCCTACACCTGTCTTACAAGTTAGCATTACGCTCCTTATTATAATACAAATTCAAAATTTCCGCCAAGGATACCACGACAATACACGATGGCCCCAAACAAGTTCAGATCACAAGGAGCGAAGACCCGAGAACAAGTTGTGACGCCCTACACCTGTCTTACAATCTCGGTTATGTTCGGGGAGGGTTGGAGTGGGCACCGAAACAATCTTCGCCGAAAGCCTCACGTCGCAAATTTTTACCTACATGAGACATGCAAATAACGGTTTCTCGAAACGTCAAGTACTTGCAGCGATCAGCAAACAGGTTGAGATGATTGGTCACGTGCATTAGGATCTTATTTAATAAGGAAAAGTTTCTCATAAGTGGTGTTGAATTAAACGTTAAATTTGCACGATCAAGTCTAATGGCGGCACACGGTTCAAATTACAAGACGCGAATTATGGACGCTACTTTACTGGTGAGACGTGTGCGAATCAATCCCACCATTCTAATTGCACGTGCTAAAGCCTCAGAAACAACTGCAGCAAAATACTCTGTTAAAAGGACCGACGTAAAAGTGTTAACCATACCTGTGGCATACAGCGAAAATCATTGGATAATGTCTTGCTGGGTCGGTTACCTAAACCATGCATCGTAGGTTTTACCGCAAATAAAGCCTTGAGAGAGATAATGTGTAAAGGTTATTGACTTTCGCATTAACTGTAACCCCATTAGTGCAATTCTTACCTACATGAAAGCATCGCATTGCTAAATTTTTCCTATATGATTAGATTTGATGTTTGTTAAAGAATTGCTGGGTACTTTTCGCAATAAAGTCCTTGCCCTTATCCGTCTGTGTATTTTGAGGTATCTTTTCGTATCTTTGCAAGATAATCGAAAATACGTCGATTATAGAACATGTAGCTTTTCAGCTACAGACCTTGTGTCCCTGCCATCTTGCTAAATACATTGATAACTGTCAGTATATAATTATACCCGTCATTATATTTACTTAGATTTCTCATATCGCAAAGATTCGCTTGCTCGTAAATGTTGCTAACAATATATTTATTTCGAGTAAATTTCTCACTATCGGTTTATGTATAGTGTACGCTACTTGTTTCTGTAACCGCGCTCTAATATCTTCCCTAGAGGCCTGTTTATAAATCTAAGTTCCTTTTTGACAGGGGTATTTCTGCTAAGGCAGAACTTGTATGTAAAATAGGTTTATGTGGTATGATAACTCCATTATCGGTAAAACCCGAACATTTTAAAATAGCACTCTAATAAGCGATCAGCGTGCATGCTTAATAATAAAATCTAAAGCCGTTTTCTTTTTGACAGAGGTATTTCTGATGAGACAGAACTTTTATGTACGTAAAATAATATAGAGGCGAAATCTAGCTTAAAGAAGAGGATTATTAAGTTAATTAACTGATTACGCAATACACATTAACTGTTTTATTATCATTATATAGAATTTAACAGCGTATCTTGACTAGCTTCTTTAATATCAAAAAATAACCCAGTTGTTTATTAGCTCTACAAAATAGGCCAAAATACGATCCCCACGTAGGCATAGAAAAAAAGCGCTATTGCATCAGGGTAGAAATGATTATTATTATTTCATCTAATATTTAATTTAGACCTTAATGTTTTGTTGCAGCAGCAAATTTTTAAAATATTTGTAAACAGATTAATTAACGCAATGTCGATGACTGATTGCTACTTTCCAATTAATATAAATCCTAATCCTAATGAACACATCTCTTTTTTCTCAGGTGAAAAAAATACTATCTCTACGTGGACATATAAAAAGTGGAGGGGAAGGTGCCTCAGTGAGCGAGGTTTTTTTTCCTTGTTTGTGCATGGGAATTTATCGCGGCATTCCTTTGCTATAATTTTTACCCCTTTTTTTAAAATCATAGGGTAAATTTTTACTGGTTTTTAACAAATTTTGGGTGCATTTCAATTGTCGTTGATTAATTAGATGAAAGCTTTTTTAGAAAAATTGAAAAAACTACAAAAAAAAATAACAAAGACCTCTAGCGGTGACTTGAAAAAGCAATAAGACATAGACTTTATTGTTATTATACTAATAATAAAATCTTTAAAAAAACTTTTTTACTATTTTGTAAATTTCAATTTGTTAGAATCAAAATTATAGCATGTTTATTCAGATCCTTTTCTCTTCTTCTCTTCTTCTCAGGCATTCTCAATAAAAATGAAAACGCTGCGTTTGGGCCACCGTGGCGCGCATCTTTGTTTACATGTTTACAGACAGTCCATTTTGTTGAATATAGCGAATACGGATTGACAGAAGTAAGATCCTCGTTAACAGTACATATATCCTTTATGATTCGAAACATTCACATACGTATTTTGCAATTTTTCAGAAAGTATGCAATATACCATCGGGAAAACTTTGGCTGCCAAACTGTGTATTGTAAATAATTGTTGATAAAACGGCGGGGCAACACTAAGTGCACCGTCCATAGATCAGTTTGTATGATTATACAGCCTTATTACGGTATGGCCTTTCATTGCGCTCAAAATCTTTTTCGAGTGGTGTTTATGTTCTCCTCGCTCTAGTAGTAGAATGTTGTTTGGAAGAGTCCAAAGTTTTCCATTTCAATCCTGCTTTAAGCAATGACAACGCTTTCCATTTTTTGAAACTTGGTCCACTCGATAACAAAAATCGTAGAGACTGCAAGCCTATGCATTTCTTTTTGTTTTAAACAAATTTATTTCTCACCAACAACACACTGAACTAACTGAACCTAACGTACTGTGAAATACAAATACAGAACCGAACTGAAAGAATTTAAATATTTCTTAACTATTTATGCCTAATTGCAAAATCACCCTCCCAAATATTTAGAGAAACAATAACATAATATTGTAAGAAATCAAATAAGCTTAAACACCACAATCTGCAATTAGTTCTTTTACACAATTAACATAAGCTATGGATATCATTCCAAAGTTATAATCCACTGCGCTAATAACTGTTTAATCGTCCAACTCTCGTTATACAATGCATTTGTTTGTAATTACTTTTATTCTAAAATTATTCAAATTATAATTTGCATCAACTTGTGGAGTGAAATAATTAAATTAAAACTTGTGAAAAACCAAAAATGTAACGATATTTTAGTATTGAACGGATTAGTGTATTACGTCAACAACTTTTTTCTCTTTGTAGTATCATGCAATTAAATACGTTTCTTCCGTTATTTTAAAGAGAGCTAACCTAGTGAACGCTTTCGGCTTAATTGATCGCGTTTGGATTATCTATAATTTGTTCGGAAATTTGCTTTTATTTAAATTAAATAAATTAAACCTATAGTAAAATAATGACCTTTTGATGGTACACCGCACAAAATTTGCCGTGTAACCGATTCTACACCCTTACCGCTGGTACGGGGACTGCTGAAACGGGGACCGCCGAAAGATGTCACCACTGAAACGGGTCGCCGCTGAAATGGGGACCGCTGGAACGGGACAGCTGAAACGGGACCGCTGAACAAGGGTCGCTGAATCGGAGGTATTCCATTTAAAACATACCTCCTCAACACTAATTGTCACTCATACTACAATCCAAGATTTTCCAAACAATAATTAATAATGTTTGACATTTGTGACACATTTCGTGTGTCGATATTTCATTCAATTGACGTTAGGGGGACTGGAGGATAATTAAGCACATTTGAATTATTTTTCAAAATCATTGAAAATTTGTCATATCTATCTCGTTGCTCTTACTTTTGAATAACTGATTTCACAAACATTCGCTCATACCTATGTTTTCATTTTAATTTTTTAGAAAATTTATCAAGGATCCCTAGTAGGTGAAATACTTGATCATCAAATATATAACTTGTTGGCTGAAAGTAAACATGTATTCGTAAGAAGAAATAAATTGTACATAATTCAACGTAATTAACCGCCTTCAAGGACATCTAATTGTTAAATATATAATACAGTATTTCCACCTTAAAGGATATTGTTATCTGGTGTTAATCTTCAAACTTAACATCACTTATGTCAGTGTCTAGTATCGAAAACTCTTTCTTATTTTTTCTGATTTTCATTTAAGAATCTTACATTTACCGTCATCATCGTCAACACTATTAACCAATAACTAAATTTATAGGGTGTAGATTTTTCCGAGGTCATGTAAACACTCAATCATTGAAAATGAACAGGGCTATGCAACCAACATTACAGGATCTAATTTACGTTTTTAGAATACATGGTCGCTGTTACTAAATGGTGTAGTAGTTTATTACCATTTTCATGTTACGTGATGATTTCATCCTTGTTTATCACCAGGGTTATAGATAATAATAAAGGATAGAGCATAATCCACGACCTCAAAAGGGTAATAATTTAGCGATAGCCGAGAAGCTAGAATATTTGGCTAAACAGTAAAACTAAATAAAGTAATAAAATACCGTATTTTTAGAAAAATAATAAATATTTTCAAAGCCAACAAAATTAAAGAATTTAACAAAAATATCACAGCATGTCAATAGTGGTTATAAAAGCCGTTCCTTTCTATGACTTCCAGCATTCTGTTGCGCATAGAAGCTACAAGATTTGTATTCGTATTTATTCCAAAACAGCTTTTGTGTGGTTGAATAATTCTGCAGAACAACAGCTTCTTGCATGCATCCTTCCCATTGGCTAACCATTTTTGCCCAAAGGTGTTCTATGGGGTTTAAATCCGGCGAGTTTGCGGCCCATGGCAGAACTTCTATTTCCAGATGGTCTTTAAACCATTCTGCTACAATACGAGCTGTATGCATTGGGCTGTGGTCTTGTACTAAAACAATTGTTTCCATTTCTGTTTCTGGATGCAATGCACGTACTGATGGTAACGTAACGTTTTCGAGAACCTCAATGTATCTTTGTGATCGAAAAGAAGGTGGTGAAACCATTTGTAATTCTCCTGGACCAGCAGCAGACATCCATCCCCAAAATCCTAATTGAACTCTCCCACTTTTTCTAACAGCCCTAACATTCGCCGTGTTATACCGGGTATTGTTTGGACGCCATAAGTGCACAGGGCTGTCTTGTGTAGAGGAAAAGGTTTTTTCGTCAGTAAATATTACATTGGACCAATCTCTATTCAAATTTACCCTACAAAAGTTCAAACGGGCCTCAGCTTGCGCGTTAGTGAGCAATGATTTCCTTGCTGGGCGTCTATGGTGTATTCCGGATGAATGTAAACGACGGCGTATTGTAGAGAGAGAAACCTGAACGCCGGTTTCTTCTCGTATGTGAGTAGCTGTAGTAAAAGAATTTCTAGCTGCTGCTATCGTAATTTCTTCATCTTCCTGTACAGTTGTTTTGCGTCTTTTGCTAGGTCTAACAGTTGTAAGAGGTCTATGTCCACCTAACATGTGTCTTTGAACCCATCGTGCAGCTTGAGTTCTCTAAAAGATTATTGTGAACAACAGTATCCAATAAGTAAAAAAATGTAAGATTACCGAAAGATCCACGCGCCGGATTATTTCACTATAAGAAAGACCCTGCTCTGCCATGCTTATAACCATCCCTCTTGTTTCTAAAGTAGAGTCGTGCTAACCTAACCGTCTACCCATGGTAGTAAACTAACGTTTTATTTTTTGACAATAAAATAACGCTTAAGTCAGATTTACAGTTTTGTATTTCAAAACTAATTAAGCATAACAACCTTTTGAAAAATTATTTATATTGTCATTTTAAAAACATTTTCCCATTATGTGTAAACTGGGTTGCATAGCCCTGTTCATTTTCAATGATTCAGTGTTAACCCTTCAACCCACGTGCACTTTTTTTGTGGGCCGCCCCTGACCTCTGGAAATTAAGTGCAGCGAATGGATGTTTAATTTACAAAAGTTTTTTGTCCGCATTTTTTTCGATAAAAGCACCGTTCTGAATTAAATGAGGAAAAAGAATAAGGTAATGACTTTATAAATAAATAATAAATAAATAAATAAATAAATAATAAATTAATGTGATTACTTCGTATAATGCTTATTCACAAAAAAAAATCAAAAGTACATGTGAACTAGGTTTTATTCTTTAAGACAACAGAAAGGAAACAAATGTTTACATATTAAAAGGAATTATTAAAAAGTTAAAGCAATTATTCAAAGTGTCCACCGCCTACCTCAATGCACTGTTCAACACGTTTCTTCACGGAGTTTCGTATGTTACGATAAAGTTGTCTTCTGTTTTCAAGAATATTACAAGCTTCCACTATTTTTGCCACAATTCTTCCTTAGAGTTACTTGTCTCTTTATAGACCATATCTATCAAGTCCGACCATATTGACAAGTCCAACGGATTAAAGTCTGGACTCCTCAGAGGCCAGAGAAATTCTTCAAGGAGTTCATTAGGGTTGTGTTGCAAAAACAATAAATACAGAGGCCCGTTCAAATTTGGAGGTAGTCTACACGGGCCAATAAGAAAATCCAAAATTTCCCAACACCAAACATTTATCTTGAACTCGTATTGGAAGCTTGGCTCTTTCACAGCAAAGGGATTTTCGGAGTCCCATAAATGGTTATTTTTAAAATTAAAAATTCCCCGCCTTGTAAATGTTACTTCATTGGATCAGCGTTATGTTGTGCCCTTAAAAATTGGGGAAACCGTAAGTGCGCATGAAGACCTTGCAGTAGTAAATTTTATACGATAGGGATGAAGATTCTGTTTGTGTAATATTTTCCATACCAAGGTGGCCTTATCCCGACTGCGTTACCCAAGCGGCGAGTACTTAAACCTCTATCGTCCCAAAACTTGTACGATAAATTCTTGTTGATTCACATTTATTATTTCTGACCGACCGTGATGTCTTTTTGGACGAAAAGAGCCTGTTTTCCCCAATCGGTTGTAGAGGTTTGTTGTCTTCGATTTGAATGTCCCCCTAAATATCTTCGTGAAACAGCCAAACCATTAAGATTTGTTTGAGCAAAAACGCACAGGATAGCATGCATTAGTAAATTCGTTATGGCGCGGCATATTTAACTTTTTTAAACAATAATAAACTTATTATTTTACAGCATTAAAAGAAACGAAATCACTGACAAACAATGATATTCAAATAATTTATTTGTGGCGTGTGATTTTGTTATAAGCCTACTTAATAAGCAAATTCGAAAATTATTGTAACTGAGTCTAAATTGGTTTTCCTCAATTAACTTAGAAACGGTGCTTTTATCGAAAAAAATGCAAGAGACAAAAAAGTTTCTAAATGAAACAAGCATAGTGTTCTAAACATTACGTTTCTTAAGTGTAGTAAGTACACCAAATTTGAGTTACCCAAATTTAGAATACTAGAATATATATATATATATATATATATATATATATATATATATATATATATATATATATATATATATATTATATATATACAGGGTGAGTAGTTTTTTGTAGACAAACTTTAACAGGAGATAGAACACATGTTTCTAAAAAGAAAAGTTCCTATAAACATATGTCGTAGAAGGCTTCGTTTCCAAGATACAGGGTGTTGTTTTCATTATAACTCATAAACGAATGCTTAGATTTTTTCATGTTGGGGGGATAATGTCTATTAATTAAGGGGCATAAAACAAGCGATAAGAATGTTTACAAACTTGCACAGTGGCGGAGTGGAGGGGGTGCTCAACCCCTTTCATAAACAGAACTTCTACGCCAATGACTATTTTTTTAAAAAAACTGTTATTTTCATTATCTACATACAGTTTAACAAAAATAATGTACCTTCTTCTGTTTCGAAATTCCTGTGCGTTTCCGAGTTATTTTGATTTTTAGTGTTTGATGTGGTACTAAGTTAAGTAATGTGCTTTATGTGAATAATTGAATATAAAGTTTTTAATAAAAAAGATATAATAAAACATTTAGATCCATTTTAGTACCTAACGATCGTTTCTTTAAAATTTCAAATACATTTTCATTTATAAATAGGTAGGTTATCGGTTTTTTTTAGTATCCATTGTTATTATCCTCGTATAAAAAGAAATGCATAATTATTATTGTTATGCGGTCAATACTTTCTGTATAATTATGTATGTATCAATTTCGCCATAAACATGTATGTAGTTTTTAAGTGAGATTCTAATAAGTTATAGACCGCTGCTCACTTGCTCTCATTAAAGAGCCGCCACTGTATCAAGCCATACTCAAATACAAGACTTTTGTAAATTGAAATCTGTTTAGTACACTAATTTTAACAATCCTTATTTATTATTGTAACAATACTTAATTAATAATTGTGAAATTAATAAGAATTCTTAGCAATAAGGATTTATAAATAAATAACAATAACACTAGTATAATAATAATGTAAACCGTTCCTTTCAATACACATTTCACAGCGACGTACAATAGAACGTCTTAAGTTAACTAAATGATGCACCCTTATTTCATTGCTACAAAATATGATACTCCTTGGAAAACAAGTAAGTATTAAATTTTATATTTTGAAACGACAGTTTGACTTTTTACAAGCACTTGCTTCATCTTGAATAATTTCACTGTTATTAATTATTGTTTTTAAGTTCAAAAAGTTATTTCATTTGATTTGCCAACTTTTAATTAGTGTAACATGCCGTTTACATTTACAAATAGCGAACAAGCCGACATTCATTTTATTTATGGGTTCGCAAATAGGAATTCAAGGTACGCAGCTAGGGAGTATCGGAGAAGATTTCCAAATAGACGACAACCTCATCATTCCGTTTTTGTATCCATCGTCGATTTGTTAACCAGGGTTTGAAAAATGTACATGGGGGCCGACAGAACAACCGTGGACGAGATAGAATTGGAGAGGGTATATTGCGTGAATTTAATAGGAACCCCACGACAAGTACTCGACGTACTGCTGTTGCTCTTGGTATTTCCCAAAGTAAAGTTTCCCGGGTTTTAAAACGGGATCACAGACGCCCATATCATTTTCAACCTGTTCATGGTTTATGTCCAGTTGACGCCGAACGAAGACTTAATTATTGTAGGTGGGTTCTTAACTCCATTCAAAATAATAGATATTTCTTATCCAACATACTGTGGACTGATGAATCCTGTTTTACTCGTCGTGGTATCGTAAACTTTCACAATCTGCATATATGGGCACATGAAAACCAACATGCCATTCGACCAAGAAGTTTTCAACATGAATTTAGTACAAATGTCTGGATTGGAATTTACGGCAACCACATGTTTGGACCTTATTTCTTGACACAACGTGTAAATTCAGAAAATCTCCTACAATTTTTAGAAGAAGAACATGTTAATATGTGGGAAGACATTCCTTTGAATTTAAGAGGACATTCTTGGTTTCAGCTTGGTGGATGTCCGGCCCATTATGGCAGAAATGTAAGAAATTGGCTAAACAATAACTACCCGGGGAGGTGGATAGGTCGTGGAAGTCCAGTGGCGTGCCCTCCTAGCTCCCCCGATTTAACGCCACTTGACTTTTTGTATGGGGATTCATGAAGGAAAAAGTGTATACCACTCCGGTTAATACACTTGAAGAACTTCACAATCGCATCAAAGATGCTTGCAATGAAATAAGGGTGCATCATTTAATTAACTTAAGACGTTCTATTGTACGTCGCTGTGAAATGTGTATTGAAAAGAACGGTTTACATTTTGAACAAAGTGTCTAATTTTATTATACTAGTGTTATTGTTATTTATTTATAAATTGTTATTACTAAGAATTCTTATTAATTTCACAATTATTAATTAAGTATTGTTACAATAATAAATAAGGATTGTTAAAATTAGTGTACTAAACAGATTACAAATTTACAAAAGTCTTGTATTTGAGTATGGCTTGATACAGTGGCGGCTCTTTAATGGGAGCAAGTGAGCAGCGGTCTATAACTTATTAGAATCTCACTTAAAAACCACATACATGTTTATGGCGAAATTGATACATATATAATTATACAGAAAGAATTGACCGCATAACAATAATAATTATGCATTTCTTTTTATACGAGGATAATAACAATGGATACTAAAAAAAACCGATAACCTACCTATTTATAAATGAAAATGTATTTGAAATTTAAAAAAAACGATCGTTAGGTACTAAAATGGCTCTAAATGTTTTATTATATCTTTTTTATTAAAAACTTTATATTCAATTATTCACATAAAGCACATTACTTAACTTAGTACCACATCAAACACTAAAAATCAAAATAACTCGGAAACGCACAGGAATTTCGAAACAGAAGGAGGTACATTATTTTTGTTAAACTGTATGTAGATAATGAAAATAACAGTTTTTTAAAATAGTCATTGGCGTAGAAGTTCTGTTTATGAAAGGGGTTGAGCACCCCCTCCACTCCGCCACTGTGCAAGTTTGTGAACATTCTTATCGCTTGTTTTATGCCCTTAATTAATAGACATTATCCCCCCAACATGAAAAAAATCTAAGCATTCGTTTATGAGTTATAATGAAAATTTGAGAAAAAATTATATTCAATACCCTGTATCTCGGAACGAAGCCTTCTACGACATATGTTTATAGGAACTTTTCTTTTAGAAACATGTGTTCTATCTCCTGTTAAAGTTTGTCTACAAAAACTGACTCACCTATATATATATATATATATATATATATATATATATATATATATATATATATATATATATATATATATATAACATTTCTAATTTTTATTACGTAGCCGTATTTCATAATGGAGAATTTACACATGTAGTAGAGAGAATTTTAATTCTTAAAAACAAAAGGTTGAGCCTACCTAATGAGTGGTGCGCAACTGTTGCCAAAATTAAATTTGAGTGTTATCTCAGTAAAACGAATAGTGTATTAATAATAGCGATAATAATGGAGACGGTTTAAAACGTAAGCGTAAGCGAACGCGAGATTATTGAACACTAATTAATACACGTGTTAGTTACAAGTTTTTTACGTCGACTGTGGAGTCTTATATAAATTATGTATACTGTAAAATCATGCATTAATAAAAGATCATGTATTAATCAGGGTTATTAATAAATGATTTAGTATTTATTAACTACACTTATTAGTGAAGGGTCTACTCAAAAGCACATACATTTGATATAGCATGCAATGAAGTACGCTTTTCCAGACGTAACTTTTTTTAATTTTTACCAACCTATTGGTGATTGATGATTGTCTATAAACTTTAACCTCTTAAAAATCAATCAATCAATCACAACCTCACTATTGGACATTAATTTGTAAACCACAAAATTGGAATGAGGGAGATTATAAAGTTTTCTAAATTTTCATAACGTTTTAGTTCAAAAATTTTATAAAAAGTGAGAGTTAGTTTTAGAGTTAAAACTTGGCACCAAATTATAGTATATTATTCATCATAGTACCATGATTTGTTATAAGGATGTCGTCCAAACATTTTATAAAAAATACGAGCAGCAAATTTCAGTTTAGGTTAACAAAGTACGATAGGCTAGGCTAGGAGTGGCGGCCATCTTGGCGGTTATCTTGCCGGCGATCTTGTCGGTCATTTTGTTGTCAATTTTTGTTTTCCCCACCCAGTCTCTGAGGTCTAATTGGAGGACTAAGTCTCGGCATTCTGAATGGTGTTATAATAAGGGGCCCTAGTCTTGTAAGACATGTATAGGAACTTGTTCTCGAGCCTTTCCCCCTTGTCGAAGCGCCCTGGTTGGAAATTTGAATTTGTATTCTACATGTAAAGATGATGATGACAAGTGTTTTTCATAATAAAAATATTTTATTTAATCTGTTTCATGGCTATTAATATTTATTAGGGTCAGTTTTGATTTTTATCAAATATTTCTGAAATAGCTGCATATTTCTAAAGATATAAAAATACCCCGACATAGATTTTAAACACATCGATTATGTTCCATATAATTTTTGATACACGTAATTTAACAACAAAAAATTCGTAAGGTTGAAATTAAGTGTTAGCGGAGTTACTGACTTGGAATGAACCATCCGGTTGCCTTCCAACATAAGGCTCTCACTTAATGGTATAAGCAGTGTTAGAGTCCACCAAAGCAAAACCTTTACTCCATGCTTTACTGGCTTTGTCGGTATGTACTGTTTGAAGTTGCATCTGCCTCTAAATGCCACCAACTGCTCATCAATAGTAAGATACTCACTGGCAGAGTAATACTTTTGAAAGTTGTTGACTATGAGTTCGAATACTTCCCTAGTTGGTGCAAGTTTGTCAATGGCTTTGCGAGTTTCTCTATCTTGTGTATCGTCATAGCGTAAACATCTCAGAATAAGCCTGAATCTTTTCTCGCTCATAGTCAAGTAACAGGATTTTAAACCACTGCCTTTTGAATTTTTTCTTGAATTTCCTAGAGATCAGGTACAGCAATCCAATAAATCCTTTGATTTCAATTATATCTGTAGGTCTAGCATCACGATCGCGTTCAAATTTACTACGGATACTTTCAATGTAAACATTAGTTGAATGACAAGTTATACGTAAAATAGTGTCATCTAAAAACAAATTTATGTCAGTATCAGTTTTTGTTTCACGGGCATTATTGATTGGACCAGGACGGTGTTGTTTATGAATGTTTGAATGCTGCTTTCTAAAGTAACGACATTTTTAACAATGATTGATTTACATCACTTTTGTCAGCCATCTTACACAAATTCAGTTAAATAGCTTTGCCTTGATTGGAATGACCATCGGTTCTTCATAGGTTCTTCCTTAATGTATACTATTATCCACTTAGCAATTCCTGCTCTGAGTCCGTTACATGTTCACATTCTGAAGTATGGTCAACCTCTTGAAAATCGCTTTTATCTTCAGCATCAGAAAATTCAATGTCGATTGAATCTTCAAACCAATTTAGACTATGAGGATCTTTACTTGTCTCCTGCATTTTGCGCCTTTTGTTATTTGGCTCTAGAATATATTTTTCTCGAATATATATATATATAGATATATATATATAATATATATATATATATATTTATAAATTAATTTGACTCAGGCACAGCAACAATAAAATATAATCGAATATATTTCTAAAACGTATGCCACTTTATGAGGTCGAAATGTTATAACAAATCGTTACAAATGCTTAATATAAGTACTTGAATTGTAAATTAATTATCAATTTACTAAAATCATGTACGCACAAAAACAAATTTACCAGAATTTAGTTACGCATATTAGGCAGACGGTCTTACACTTGTCTCACAGGTAAAACGTATTTGTAAACTTTAAATTACAGTAACAAACACAGAGATCACAGAGATGCTTTCACATTGATTGGAGCCTTTCTGCTAAATGTAACGGATCTGATTTTGATCGTCGATTGGTCGCTGTACTCATGTCACCCGAGCGTTAACTTAGATAGAAAACAAGTGATTGAATTTGAATGAATTTATTGGACATCTTTATATTGATTTGGAGATTCTAGATTCAATATTCATTAACAGTAATGAATATTTAGTAAATGTTTTCAGATTATTATTACGACATAAATCTAGAACTTATAGATAAATAATGTACAAATACGGTTTTATGTCATCAGATAATAAGTATTTACATATTCATATGTATAACTATTATTTTTCAATTTACCTAATGGATATTAGCCAGTCCTCAACATGTTGAACTGTTACAGAATTCGAAAGATTAATTTGGCACCTGCAAAGACTTATTTCCATGCCAAATGTAAACTTTAAATTACAATAACAAAAACACAGAGATCACAGAGATGCTCCCTCATACAATGCTGAAGGCGGCGGCTGCCTAAATGTAACGAATCTGATTTTGGATCGTCGATTGTGCGCGTGGGTGACCTTGTCACCCGAGCGCCTAACGTAGGGTTAAACAAGGATAATTTGAATGAATTTATTGGACATCTTTATATTGATTTGGAGATTCTAAGGTCAATATTCATTAACAGTAATGAAAGCTTGGTTAGTAGGAAATGTTTTCAGATTATTATTACGGGACATGGAAATCCCTCTAGAACTTATAGATAAATAATGTACAATACTACGGTTTTATGTCATCAGATAATAAGTATTTACATATTCATATGTATAACTATTATTTTTTCAGAGGGTGTGGGACCTAATGGATATTAGCCAGTCCTCAACATGTTGAACTGTTACAGAAGTGTCCGAAAGATTAATTTGGCACCTGCAAAGACTTATTTCCATGCCAAATGGAGCTGCAACAGTTGCTGCAGTACGAGGTAGGCTTTTTGAAGGTGGGAGATTTCTTGGAGTTGTTGGATGTATAGATGGTCCCCACACAGAAATTAAAAGTTCTGGTGAAGTCTGAGCTAAAGTGTTCAGAAGCTGAAAGGGTTATTTATATGTCACTGAACATTCAAGTAGTTTCTGGGCCAGAATTAACAATTTATGATATTTTAATTCACTGTCTTAGATTTGCACACGACAGCAGCATTTTTAATAGTTGTGTATGCGACTAGTAAGAGATCAGTCAGGAATTCTATTGGGACACAGTGCATATCAGCAGTCCCGTTGTTTATGTACATCAGTTCCTAATCTACAAACTCCATCAGAGCTTAGATACATCAAAAAACCAGGAATGTAGTAGACAGAACGTTTGGAGTTTGAGTTTGTAAAAGCAGATTTTGTTGAACAACCAGTTGTGTGCAATATAATATCAGACATACAATACGAAAGAGCCACAACAATTTTACATAATATTGCTCTCCGACAAGAAGCATTTGTTGTTAATGATATTATGAAATAGGTCATTCCTATTCCGCAAGCAGATCATCATTTACATAGCAATCTAATTAGGACTGCAATTTATATGCAGAAATGCATTTCAGGAGGTGCGTATGTACATAGAGATGTAACAGTAATTTCCATTTAACATAAATGTAATTAAATAAATACACTAGTAAATATAATGATATACAATGTATTATTTTTTATTCTGTAATTGCCGAAGTTCCTCCTTTGCGATCTTCAATCGAATTTCCTGTTCGATCGGATTAAATTTTTGTTTTGCGCCCTGGTTTATTAGGTTTCTTAACCGTTTTAATCTCAGCTCTAATTTTGCTTCCACTGAAGCATCTGTAGACCGAAGTTAATTCCTACTTTTAGGAGTTTTATTGGAATTGGAATTCACAATTATTTAGATTTTAACAGATTTAAGAGTGTTTATCAAGAACTTTAAATAATCATATTAGTAGGGAGTAAAATATCTATCATGGCAACGAGTTTGATTTTTTGATTTGTTAGAAATGTCTATAAACGCGAGGGAGTTATATAGCTATATAGTAATTTTGTTTAATTCCATTTTATTTTACTCTAATCGGATACGTCGCTGATACCTTTAACTAATACATTATTCTCCATGAATTGCGGGAATCTTAATAATGCTATTTTAATAGTAGTTTCTAACTGTTCACATTTCATCTTGCTTTCTATTAATCTATACGATTAATTGAGTTGTTACAATTGCTTATGTTGGTTTATTTTTTTTTTACAGAGTAAAACGTCTCAGTTCATGAACATGTAGAAACAACGATGTCATCACCTTCACCGGTATCCCAATTACCAACAGAACACACATATCAACCAAGTGACAGCAGTGATCACGTACTACTTTCACATAATTGCCAATGCGCAGAAACACCAAACTTAGATTCATCAAAATGCGAATCTAACATATGTCATTCTTTGCATCAAAATAAATGTAAGTCCAGCAATCATCACAACTTAATAAACATCTCTACCCATGCACCGACAAGTACTACACATACGCACTCAACAAATCAATCAGTTCACGTTCATGTTCACTCACCCCCAAACTCTACCCATTTGAAACAACCACCATCAACATGTAATTGTCACGTTCCTTTGGAAAATGAGGGTAACTTAGAAATACATCAATCAAATGAACCAAATAAAAAAATTGAGGCAGATGATCGAATTGAAGTGTCACCACTTCCACCAGCGCTACCACCTCGACCACCACCTAGACCAAGAACAGAATTACATGGAACGCTTACTAGATCCAGAACACGACAAAGTAAGTAATTGAATTACACAAGTTATAAATCTATACTTTTAATCTATACGTAATCCTTTGTATTTTTCAATTACATATTACGTGCTCTCTAATAGGTAGTGAAGTTGAACCGGTTTCATAATTTATGAGATAGTATCAATGTGTCCAGTGTTAATCGCGTTAATAGACATTTCATTCACAGTTAACTTACCGTTTAGGAAATTGGAATGTATTTAATCTTTAAAAAATATTCACATTAGTGTATAATCCAATTAAACATGTTTTATTGCAAAAAATATTCAACTAATTATACAACATATCAAAATGTAATTGAATTTCTTGGTTTTTCAAATTATCATTACGTTGTTTTTCTCTCATTTATGAAGAGTGGGGCGTCTGCCTATTTATAGGCAATATCTATACTTTTTTATACGTCAGATCATGAAGAGCAAGCATATTTAAAATTATTTTCGATAGTAGGTATATGTGTCATAAAAATCTACTTATAATCGTTTAATGGAATACCCTATATATTGTATAACTTTCTAATTATACTGAGAAAATAGGCAGGTTATTGCAGTACATCCTGTACCTAAAACTTCCTTTTTTTAAGACAATATGAAAAGTAAATATCTGGCGTTGAACAACACAGTACTTTCCAACCTGTAAAGTGGAAATTGAAAGAAATGAAATAATTTTAATAATAATTTTTTGTGATAATTATACAATCTCTTTTATACATAGAAAATAGGCAACACTGTAAAACAAAACCAATAACCTGACTTCATCTTAGATAGAGGTTAATAGCTAACTTTAATAAAATTGCAAATCCACCCGCTTGCATAATAAAGATAAATGCAAAATTAAAATATATAGAAAATTATTCTTTAACGGAACCTATGGGCGAACATTTACTATAATTCGATTTTTATGGAAATGTTTTAATACACGCATAAAATTAATTTTAATGCTTTTCTACATTATGTTTATGTATATGGTATAAATGCGAGAGGATGCAGATAGAACTGATTTAGGTTCTGTCTGATCTGGTCAAGCATTTCATACATTAAACATTTGACATAACACATATTTTCTGATATTGATATTATTATTGTGATAAAATAAACACAACCCCTGAAGCTGAGATTTGACAGTTGTCAAACTGTTATTTTTCACAATCTGACAACGTCGACGTCCTCTGGTAGTATTAATATTAGTAACGTAACTGCTTTGACTCGTGAAATAACTGTACCTCGTATTTTATATTTTTACGAAAATTCACCACTTTTAGCCATACACAGATCACAAAATTTGCGAATTTTAATTCGAAATTGTAATAACTCGCAAACTAAAATGACTAAAAACAAAATGTTTTATTAAAATGAAACATTTAAAATCTAACTAGCTGCTTGCCACGTCGCGTTAACTCGTCCAATACATGCCATATTGACCAATACTGGAGACATGAAGAATCAACTTCAAATATAGAATTATGTTGGTATCGATAAAGCCTGTCCGGTAGAACTGAACGGGTATCGGATTAACAAGGAGGATTGTCAATATATGGTTCTATTGTGCTTGAAACCGCCTTAATGCTTTGCTGTCTCGTACTTATTGTACGTGACAAAGAAAGATGGATATATTATGAATAATGCCTCTATTTCTGCCGAACAAAAGCGTTTGCAACTTTCACACATAATGACAAGGCAATAAGAATCAGATGCAGGTAGAATAGAAATTCAATAGGTATAATAAAATGCCAGTGGTTCTCAACACTGCTTTAACATTACATTTAAAATTTATGGAAGAATGCAAGTTTTATAATAAACATTTATAAAAGCCATTCATAATAATGAATATTCGATTAAGTATAGGTATTTCAATTTACATTTAGAAAGTTCATTGTATACCTAAGTATGGTAATGACGTTTTAGTGTACTCAATTACAAAAGAATCCAAATAAATATGCAATACTGTAACAATAAGTAATTAATAATAGATTATTATACCATTTAGTAGGTACATATAGGTATAAATAAAACAACTGCAATATCTATATTATCATTATTCTTTGAGTAAGCGTTTATATAAACTAACCATTAATATAATGCCGAAAAAGTTGAGTAAAGAAATTCGCGAATTAGTTTTAAATACAGTCGATTATTTTAAAGAAGAAAAAGAAAATGGTGGTCCACTATTATCTACATTTTCTGTTCAACAAAGAACAGCAAACGCGTTAAAACTTTCGGTTTCGACGGTGGGGAAAATCTGTGCTTTAAAAAAATGGCGGCGAGTTGGAACCTCCAGTGAAAAAACAGCGTGTCAAACTTTGCACTACAGATTTTCCAGAAAATGGAAAACAAACAATTCGTGCATTAATATACGAGATGTACGCGAAGAAGGAACACGTAACGTTAAATTCATTATTAAACTTCTTAAAATTGAGAACCGCGTATGAAATAGGAAAAACCAGTTTGGCTCTAGTGTTAAAAATATGGGCTTTAAATTCAAAAACCAACAATAGACGCGGTTTTGTGAACAAAGCCACATTGTCGCCAAAAGAAACGTTTTTCTGAGAAAGTATCTCAAAAATCTTAACTCCGAAAGTTCGAGACAGTTTGTTTTACAGACGAAACGTGGATATTTAGTAAAGGTAGTACGTCAAAATGTACTTGAAGATAACAGTGCAAAGAGTTTACATCAACCGAACAAATCATCAGATGGAAAACGATTTATTATCATTGAAGCAGGTAACAGAAACGGTTTTATCGACGGAAGTCAATTAATTTTCGGTACAAAAATAAATCATTAGATTATCACGATAATATGAACGCAGAATTGTTCGAAAAATGGTTTGAGGAATCACTTTTACAAAATTAGAGGAACCATCAATAATTGTCCTGACAATGCGAGTTATCATTCTCGAAAGGCAGAGAAGGCAGTCAAAGTTTCTTGGAAAAAGAAGAAATACAGCAATGGTTAACCGCTAAAAAATAGCGTGGGAAAATTTTATGACAAAGGCAGAGTTAGTGGAATTGGCCAAAAGAAACAAAGTAGACCAATGCGAAAATATGTAATCGATGAGCTAGCTCTATCATATGGACATGAAGTTTTGCGCCTGCCCCGTATCATTGCCATTTCAATCCAATTGAGTTGGTATGGGGCATTACTAAGAACAAATACGACAAAAGTATCGTTGCGACATCCGGAAAAGACGAAGATGTTCTTAATACGTGGAACGACGCATTAAAACAGTTAGTGCGGAAATATGGCAAAAATGTATTGATCATACGGATAAAATAATTAAAGATACTTTTGTTAATGAAGAGATTGTGGATGAAGTAAGACCTCTTATTTTCACAGTTAACACTGAAGAAAGTGATGACGATGATCTTTTCCAAGATTTGGATGACTCAGGAAGTGATGAATCTAAGCCGAATGACAATTATAATTTTTACATTTAATTATAAAAGTATATCTTTGTAATTTAATTAATATTTACTAACTATAATAAAAATGTATTTGTTATTGTTGTTATAAGTATAAGTGAAAGGTGTCAATTGAAATTACTTATAGGTAATTAGTAATCGATTATTATTTTTATTATACAAAAGTTGCATTTCTTCAAAATTATATAATGTTAAAGCAGTGTTGAGAACCACTGGCATTTTATTATACCTATTGAATTTCTATTCTACCTGCATCTGATTCTTATTGCCTTGTCATTATGTGTGAAAGTTGCAAACGCTTTTGTTCGGCAGAAATAGAGGCATTATTCATAATATATCCATCTTTCTTTGTCACGTACAATAAGTACGAGACAGCAAAGCATTAAGGCGGTTTCAAGCACAATAGAACCATATATTGACAATCCTCCTTGTTAATCCGATACCCGTTCAGTTCTACCGGACAGGCTTTATATATTACTATCATAGAAAAAATATATACTATGTAGGGAATATATTGATAATCGCAATGCGTCGTAAGTGTAAAAAAAAACAATCAACGTAGTGTGTGGTTTTATTGACTTGTATTGGAAAATTTTTGCTGTAATTAATTGCTGGTTTAATGTTATTAGATTATTAGTGAATTATGACAATTAATATAGATAAAAATAAATTTAAATAAAAGTACCTATTTATTGCAATATATTTCATAGATGTACCATTTAATCACTAAATATAGCAAAATATGATTAAGTATAAGCAAATTAATTTGTCAAGTTGACATTTTCCTGCCATACTATACAAAACAATTGGCACCACCGCAAAGACGTGGTGGTATATGTAGTGTGTTCCACCACTTATATTGTGACTCGTTGTAATATTCGATCATTTTGTATTATTGATCTTGGCGATATAGTGGCAAAATGCTTGCATAAGAAATGCATTACCTCTCATATATGAATTAGGAAAGTGTTCAGCTTATATTGATGAACAAAAAAGGGTAACCATACACTTATTGATAACAATTTTAAAGAAACAAAAAAAAATGGTTAGATGATCAAATTAATATTAATATTGCTTAAAATAATTAAAATTTGTCAATTATTTCAAAGCACCATTTTTGTTGCAATCTTACATATGTATTTTAACACCTTGCACCAACCAAAATTTTCTGTTACTTTTTGCTTCAAACATCCTGTAGTGTCCCAAGGTACCCTATAATGAAAAGTGTAATACTGCAATAATGCAGATTTAAGAATAAAACACTCAACCATTACTTGCTTGCCTTACATTGACTTTCATGGCAATAAGTATAACATTAGAATTTATTTACAAGTCTGATATTTAATTACTCGCAAACCTCAAATCTGATGCAACGAAGTGGCTGTCTAGTGGTAGGTACGTTGTGCTATCTAAATTAGATAGGATTGGATGAGGTTAAGTGTTGCATCATGTGGACAGGTAAACAATGAAACTACTCAAATTAGAATTGACGAGCTTTGCGCAATGATGGTTCAACCCCTTAATTTACTGACTTGGGGAAGAATCACCATGAAAATTCAATTTATTATTAAATAAGTAATTGCACAAGTACATTAATAAATCCAATGCCAAAAAAACAATGGGAGGGTTCAATATATAACAAAACACCATTAAATCAGGCTAAAGTGCGTACAAAACACGCACACGCACGCACGCACTCAACCACCCACGCTACACGCACACACACGCAAGCACGCCAACACACGACACACACACACAGCACACACACACACACACGACACGCGCACGCACAACACCTACACCACACACACACACCCACACACACACAACACACACACACACACACACACACACACACACACACACACACAACAACACAACACACAAACACACACACACACACAACACACAACACACACCACACACACACACACACACACACCACACCACACACACACACAACACACACACACCACACACACACACACACACGCACGCACCACCACGCACCACCACGCACGCACGCACGACGCACGCACAGCACGCACACACCACATTTTATGAAATTTTGTATTAAAATTAACGCTCTCAGTAATTGATAATGAGTACACTTTTTTTCGTTAAAGGGTATTGTTTATACTACTCCGATACGTCACGAACTTCACCAAAACTTCACGAACTTCTTCATGAACTTTAACAAAACTTCACGAATTTCGTCCAACTTCACTACAATTTTACAAAGTTCATGTACTTCCACATTGAATTTCATGTAATTCATGATATGTGTACACGATACTTCACCAGCGGTTTAACCTTCGTTTCTAGGTTTTAAAGTAATTCCACACAAGAGCAATTGTACAAATCCTAAAAAAAACTTAGTAATAATCCAGTGCATTGAAAATATTACCTAGATTCGTTAGAACATATTTTGCAAACGTAAATAGTGTCCTTGCCTTTTGATATTTTCGTGTTTCAAACATCTTCCTGTGATACAATGTACACAAATAGTGTCTGTCCCTTTAGATTACTTCTATGCTGAGTCAATCTGAATATTGGTTACGTAGTTGGTGAACATTTATTATCACATTACTTTGTTTGTGTTGCGAAGACGTTACTTCCATCTTCAGATTTTGTACCGATAGAAAAGAACGTGAATACCAAATAAAATATTAATGGTGGTAATACTAGTCACGCTGTCTTCTATCACCTTTGGTAGATAGAAGAAACGTATCTGTTTTCACCTGTATCTTGTTGCTTCACCCATACTGGATGTAGTAATTTTATTCTGTAACATTAATTTACTGAAATTTGCTAGTAAATTATCAAATTTAGGTCTGAATATGACAGTTTTGTCGAAACTAGTCACCATTTAAATATCTCCTAATAAATATTTTACGTAAACCTTTGCAAATAATGATTCAAATACTGTTATTATCTGTATTTCTATTTTGTGTACAGCAGCTAAAAATTTCTAAAAAAACTATAACTCTCAGTGAATAATGGACACTTTCATCTTCCATATTTAACCACACTTTACCGAGCTGGTAGAGTAGTGGAGACACGGCCTGCTTAGCATTCCGGAAGTAATGGGTTTGATTCCCGTTACCGTCTACCGTGTATGAGGTTTTTTCAGGGGGCTTCCTCATACATATGTAGCGACATAGTCACTGCCTGTATGCACTCCATGTGCGGTTGCTTAGGCGAATCCTGGGGTACTCTTTCCCCCTCAGAACCCTAACTCCGTTCTTTCCGATACTATCCTGACCACACCTTAATCTCAGCGTGCATATATACGTAATGTATGTATGCTGGGAATCCATGATTGTGGCTGAAAGAGCTTGGAAAGCTCAAACAGCCCGCCCTCCCCTTTGAGGAGGGGATGAAATACGTGACCTTTCCTTTTTCCTTTTGTAACATTTTTCCATGATGAAATAACAGATATATTGCCGCTACCATAATTAACACTACGCTACATACGAGGGTTACTGCTAAAATTCGTGGAAAATGTAGAAAATGCAAATTTTTATTGTTTTTCAAAAAATTCTCCCTCAAGTTCTATTGGCTTTTGCATTCGAAAAGACCAATCTGTAAAACAGTTTTACCACTCCAAAACAAGTACTTTAAAATCTTCAACGGCCTCTTCAGGTGATGAAAAACGCTTACCACGCATTTTATTTTTAATGTTTTTGAACAAAAAAAAAGTCATTGGGAGACAGATCAGGCGCATATCGGCAATGAGTCATTAATTTGATATTTTGACTAGTAAAAAATTCTGTAGTTTGTCGTGCTGTGTGCGCACTTGCATTGTCACCTGGAGGAGACAAATTGAAGTATGCCAATCGACAGTAACTGTTCTTCGATCCTCCAATGCAACGGTTGCTTTGCGAGCGCACCACTTTTGTTGGTTTAAGTTCATTTTTGGAACACCCATACCTACAGACGATTGCCTTTTAGTTTTAGGCTCATATGAATATATCCATGTTTCGTCATCTATTAAATCTAATATACAGAACGACCATGGTAAAATTTTTAAGCATTTCCTTGCACCACTTGACACGTGCTTTTTTGAGCCTCTGTCAGATTTTGAGGAATCCAGCGACTATAAAGCTTCCTGACATTTAAATATTGTTTCAAAATAGTATGTAGTTGTTTCACCGAAATACCTAAGCATGACATTTTTCAAATTTCATAAACTTGATTTAACATCTCAAGTAATTCTTAAAGATATTATCTTTTACTGAGGACGATAACTGTAATTATTATTGAAACGTTTAAATTAATATAAAAGATAAATAAGGAAAATACACGATATGATTACCCAAAAGATAAGTATTTTAACTATGTATGATAATCGTGAAGGTTCCATTTTCATGCATTCTACCTTTTTGATTAGCGTAAGTTTTATGTTTACTTTTCTGTAATCGTATTTAAATAACCCAAAATATCAAGAACCACCTTTGAAACTAGACTACTAGAGACAGTCGTGCCATGATGCGTATCTAAGAAAATTAGAATATGCCTTTAATAATAACAAAATCATTGCATAATGTATAATGGTAAAATGATGCAATATGGCTTAATTATATGATGTAAACGATACCCTCTAATTTACACTATTTCGAGACATTTTCTGCATATTCCACTCTGGATAGAGGATTTTTCTTGAAATAAAGGCATTCACAGTTGCAATATCTATTAAATTCATGAACAAGTCAGCTGGTACCTCTCCGATTGCCTTTTGCAGGTATACTCTGACACCAACTTATCCAAAGGGTGTACTGATCCCCTTTTGGCGTTATATTTCTAGCTAATGTTTGTACTTCAGCTATTACCCAAATTTTTATGCCGTACTTATCTGACTCACTACAAAATTTACGCGAAATCGCATTAGATATTCGCCAAGCCTTAGATAAGGTCATGGATTGCATTGTTTTTGCCACTTGCTTGTGAAATATTTTAAGAACATCGCGTATTGCTGCCATTTTATTCAGTTTTCTTCGTTTTTGTGTGGTCTTTGTATAATCATACTTGATGTTCGACTTCGTCATCTTCTTTCCATGCGAGAGCGCTGTAGTCATAACTATGTTAGTTAGTTTTTAAAGCACTTTTTTGGCACTTTTACAACGTGTTTCATAATATTCTCACAAATAAATAACTTGATAGTTCTAGTATCGATTTGGATTAGGGCCTGGATGCTTCTTCTTCGGGTCGACTGACGTATTTTCTTTCGTAAGGGGTGTTTCAATCAAAAGGTGTCGTCTTTAGCAAAGAATATATCTTGGAAACCAATTTCGGTTATTTCATCACCTCTGTGCCGGGAATTTTCTTCTTGAGTCTTCTATACATTTTTTATTTCATCAGCCTTTGCGGATCATCCAAGTTTTCGTTGAGGTAACCCTTGACTTCTTCATCTAGACAAACAAAATTACAGTAAATACAGTTCTGGAAGAAGATAAGTATTATACATAAATCCACAAAGTAGCTTCCTTTCAGTTGTGGAGAGCTCAAAATCGTTTCATTGAAATAGCTTATAAATAGCAAATAATCGATTCGTCATATAATCGATTAATCAAATAACTGATTAATCGTATAAATCATCAACGCCAGTCTACAGTAAAATAACATAATGCATGCATTAAGAATATCATTGGGTAAAAGTTAAATTTAGTGCAAAAATACATAGAACATAGTGAAATATAATAAGGATGGGCGATTATCAGTATGAACAATCCCTAATCAAGTGCTGAAGATAATCGATTTTTTTTAATTACATTAATATAATAAATAATCAATTAATCAAATCGATTACCAAATAGTTGATTAATCAAAGACTATTTTCAAAAACTTATCAAAACCTGATTAATGGATTATAATCGATTATAATAGATGTTTGTTCAGCCATACCTAGTGACAAATAACCGGCATATCCGTAGGGATTTTGTCACTTTCAACACCTTCCCTAATTTTAAAGTTTAACTGAATACAGAATGTCAAATGCATATATTTTCAGTACATACATCATCAGTATGGAAAAATTAATATTTTGGCACTTTCAACAAACTTTATTACGAAAATAGTTTGATAAAAGATTGTAGCTATTAGGAAACATCGTTCAACAAAATCCCTCGCCTTCGGTTCTGGAGCTTGGTTTCCCGTATTGTACCCTACTGGATCGCTTTACACAGGAAAGGGGCGGACACGGTTCAAACCGGTTACCTAAGGTACTGTTGGTGATGTTGAAGGTATAATATCATCCATCTACCAATCCAATTTTAATGATTGAAAGATCGAAATCTGTCTGCGTGTAACATTCGTACGATTACCCTTATCTGCCACGTGCCTAAAAATGATGTGATAATTTTTAATAATGTAATGTTTTGCAACTGTGACAGGTTTTGTAGTCGAATACACTTTCTGCGTGCGCTTTTAGATTTATTATAATGAGTATTCTTTAATGCAGATAACAGGACACGCTGGGGGACGGCACCGAAATTGATAATTGATACTCCCTCTAGTTAAATTGAAATAATTTTTTCTTAATTTTTTTACATTCACATTAATGCAATATTTTTTTAGTAGAAATGATAAACGGTTTCCTAAAAACGAGGTAGCTCTTTACTAAGAATAGGTGACTCTTTTCTAACAACGATTGGCCGTTTTCTAAAAACTGGTATCTGCAGATTTAGACTTTACTAATAAAATTTTCTTAGGTAATTACACGACTTTGAAAGGGAGTATCTCTTTACTGGAACAGATAGTTGTTTAGGTGTTCGATTACGCATTACCACTTAAATGATATGAGTTTAGAAGCGAGGATGTGATAGTGCTAAATGACGTTGTATGGATTAATCTTGAGCTCTCGCATAACTTGGACGTGAACCTAAGCTCACAAATATTTTGATAATAATAATAATCTGGTCTACAACATGCGTAATCATAGCTTCCTTCAATCCCTCGGTGCATAAAATTCTTCCACGGTCTTGCTAATGTTTCCGTGGTCAGCTGTACAGAGTGATCCGTTAGACAATTGGCTGGATAACCGGTTAAATACGCGGAGACGACATCAAGGGCTCAGTTCCCTACTACCCAAAAAATGTTCCCACTGTGTTCAAAATTTTCCCCAGGTCAGCTGTTTAAAGTGCACTTCTGTCAATCCATTGTCCACAAAATTCTCCTACAGTCTTCATAACCATACGAGGGGTCAGCTACCCAGATTCATCAGTTAATAATAGGCTGACTAACAGGTTAGATAATCAAGGCGATATCAAGGGCAATGTTCCCACGCTCTACAAAATGTTCCAGCGGTCTTCAAAATTTTTCCACGCCAGCTGTCAAAAGTCCTCCAGTAGGATACACGTGCGAGGTGGCATCAAATGACCATGAAGATCCTACGATCTTCAGCAAACATCAAAGGGGGCCGCTTCGTATAGTCTCTACAGAATTTTTCCACGGTGGTCAAAATTTTCCCATGGTCAAGTACCGCAACACATTCTATCCCTTGTTATATACTAAATGGTTATAATAATTTTATCACACGAGAGCAAATAAGTTTTATTCGACTACTATTGGAGTGAAAAATTTGGTTGCCTTACTGAAAACGTTCATACAAAAATGAGACCAATTTTTTTCAAAAATTTTTATCTGATTCGCCATTTATTTATGCGTAAGTGAACATGGTTTCATAATTTTTATTGAATTTAGCGAATTAGTATAGCAAAATATGTTAATTCGCATAATTTCGCTGTATTTCAAATATTGTTACAGCCACTAACAAAAACAAAGGGTGTCCTGAAAAGAATACGTTAACTGGAGATTATCTATGTTAAAATAAGTCGATTTGACAAAATTTACGTTAGTCAAAAGTTGATACTAATGGAGATACAGGGTGTCAAAGCCGAAAAAATATCTTTCGACTACTTCCAGCTAACTTCATCAATTTTGCTTATACGGGGTTTCTTGAGATAAGAAACCCAAATTTATTATCAATTTCGCTGTATCTTCTAGAGGACGCCACCGGCAGCTATTTTGAACCTTTTAAACCGTTACAACTTTTTTGTTCCACTCTGTATGTTATTTTGAACTAGAAAAATCTCTTTCCATATTTTTTCTAGTTAAGAAAAGTATACCTTTTTGAAATCACTGAAAGAACTTTGAGCTGACATCTAAAAATTCCAATAAAATAAAATAAATGTGACAAATATTATATTTGAATAAATTGAATTTATAATCAGGTTTACTTTCACTCTGTTTTATTCGGCTATTGTCAAGTTCCAAATGGAGTTACCAGCTGGAAATTGAATTTGACTTCACAATAGATTTATAATCTTTGGTGGTAGGATAGATCACAATTTGGGACTAATTTAACAACTATCTTCTTCATCTTATTAAAAAGTTTCTTCAGGAGTCCAACCGAAGCAGCCGGTCGCTAATTTATGGTTCTTCAGCCCAAAATTCTTGAGCCGTGGTAGCAGGAGAGCCTACAAGTTGTTCTCCTTTTTATATATAGCTTCAAAATTTTACCTGTATTATTCTTTAAGATTCCTTTAATAAGTTATGTTTTTATAGAAAAAAATTCTAATTTTTTAGTTTTACTATTAAATGCTTGCCGTTATTTTTGAACAGTAATCTTTCACTAAATTTATATAATAGCTTTCACCATTTGCATTATATCTTGATGGTAGCTATCTAAGCTTTTAAGTTGTATAGACTATTTATGTATAACTTTAGCAGCCTGATAATGACAGTTTCTTTTCCGAAACTTGTATTTTTAGCTCTAATCATATTTTATTAAACTTAATACTTAAAAATAAAGAATTCTATGGGAAACTCTTTTATTTAACTTACGGGATGTTCGGATAAGGGTGCGGAGCGGTTCTATTTTGACAATGATAAGGGAAATGGGAAAAAACTCATAAGTAAAGCAGGTAAGAAAAATGGTTGGAAATTATTTTGAAGTTCGTAACTCGACCGATAGAGGGCGTAACTGCTACGAAGAACAAAATTTATGCTACCTCGAAAAACTGGGTGATGAGCTATAACTTTGAAAGTATCGTTTGAGAGCTTGGGTGGGTGATACCGCATTATTTTGCTTTGCGACATTTTCCCGTATCTCTCATAATGAAGGAGAGGGAACCCAATGCATTTTCCAATATTTAGATTTTAATATCTCCTGAACCGCTCAAGTCCGCTTAGTCTCGCTTGAAAGCGCAATTTATAGTCTTTTGAAGGATGTTTTTTTTTTGGAGCGTTTAGTTTTAAACAAATAAACTAGAGCGCGTTCTCTGTAGCAATTACACAATTTTGGAAAAAACTAAATAGAACGGTACTATTTATTTGACATACCGTTACGCGGCTTAAAATTACCTAAATTTTAATGAAAACCCCTTCACGATAACCCCATTCGTTATCGATTTATACCTTGTCGGGGAAAACAAATCACGTATCTATGGTAACCGCTAAATTGAAAAGATCGCTAATTTGACAATTGTCAAAAGTTACTTCTCAGAGTTTCCGTGTCTTGTATGTATTTTTGATCCATTTTTTAGAAATATGCCATTTACTATCGCGGAAGCGTATGATATGTTGCGCGTATATTTCCAATGCTGCGAAAATGCTGCAATTCAATATGCAATGCAATTTCCACAAAGGAAACATTTTTCTCGACAAGCGTTTTCAAGATTAGCCGGGCGATTATGGGAAACTGGCAACGCGCAGCCGATTCAAGCACCTGTAAGAGTTCGTAGAACATGCACCGAGAAAAATTTTATCATCGTTTTGGCCTACGTGCAATACGATCCCACCTTAAGCACCAGAAAAATGTCCGACGACTTGGGAGTTCCAAAAATAATTCTCTACGAGATTCTTCAAAACAATATATGCATCCCTACCACATTGTTCTACATCAGGCATTAAACCAACCATTGTCACTGGCTCCTAAATATGATTCGGAAAAATTCAATTTTCCTGTTACGCATATTATGGACGGACGAAACCACTTTCAGTAGCAGAGGAGTGTAAATTTACAAATATGCATTATTAGTACGAGTAAAATCCACATTTGATGCGGCAGGTAGAACACCAAAATCGTTGAAGTTTGAACGTATGATGCCGAATTGAAAAATTATATGTCCACATTTTTGGACCAAACCCTTCATGGGAAGATATTCTTGGAATTTTTGAACATTTCTCTTCCACAACATTTACAAGACGTCTCCTAGGAAACAAGAAGGCACATGTGCTTCCAGATTGATGATTGTCCGGCACATTATAATCAAAACGTACGTCGGCATTTATGTAAGCAGTATTCGAATCTTGGTATTGGAAGAGTAAGTCATTTCCCTGGCCGGATCTTACTTGTTTAGATTTCTACCTATGGGGTAGGCTGAAAGACCTGGTTTTTCCAATAGAAACCAACAACCAGGGAAAATATGATGGAAAGAATACGAAATGTCATTAGAAGCTTGTACAGGGCTGAAGTTGAAGCAGCGGCTTTTCCTACCGAAATTAGATTAAATAAATGCGTCGAGTATAATGGAAGAAATTTTGAAAATGTGTGAGCTATTTCTGGTTAAACTTTCTTTGTGTAGATTTTTGTGCTTGTGTTTGATTGCTCTTACTGATGTTCCGTTGGCCCGTTGGCCTTTAAAACTAAGTTTTGAACCAGCCTTAAGCCTGGATAAAGTGTGAAGGAAGGCAAGGCACGACGTATGAACATTGAGAGAAAGTCGAACCTTAGTTTAAATTACGTCGGTTACCATGGATATGTGGTTTGTTTTCCCGCCAAGGTAACTTGTTCCGATTGCGATATTCAAACTTTTAACATTTTCTTGTACAAATCGAGAACGGATGGGGTTATCGTGAAGAGGGTTTTCAGTCAAATTTAGGTAATTTTAAGCCGCGTAACGGTTGGTCAATTAAACAGTACCGTTCTATTTGTTTTTCCAAAATATCACAAAAATGTTTATTTGTTTAAAACTAACCCCCCCCCCCGCCAGAAGACTATAAATTGCTCTTTCAAACGATACTAAGAATATTCGAATGCGTTGAGTGGTTCAGAAGATATTAAAATGTAAATATTGGAAAATGCAATGGCCTCCACCTCTTTTATTATGAGAGGTGCGGAAAAATGTTGTGAAGCAAAATGACGCGGCATCACCCAAGCTCTCATCAAATGATATTTTCAAAGTTATAGCTCATCATCCAATTTTCCGAGATAGCATGAATTTATGTTTCTACGTAGCAGTTACGCCCTCTGTCGGTCGAATTACGAACTTTAAAATCATTTCCAACCATATCTCTTACTTTATTTATAAGGATTTTTTCCTACCCTCTAGGCCTTATCATTGTCGAGATAGAGCCGCTCCGTATCCTTATCCGGACACCCGGTATATGGTTAAAATTAAAATAACATTTAACGTACATATTTTGTTTTCAATGTATAATAACAATTACAGTCTTTAAGTAGTTACGAAAATTATTTTTGTTAGATTTGTTATGATTAGAGAGCGGATTTTATGCAAACTGCATATTGCTTATATTTTATAGTACCACCCACACGTTTCGGTTTTTATACGAATCGCATTAATTATAATTATTTGGCACTAATTAGTTTTTGCATATTTTGCATATTTGGTTAAATACTGCATATTTGGCCAAATACTACATGTTTTGATGTTTTACGCATATTTTGTACTTTTTTGCATAATTTAACTTTTTTTTTTCAATTGTTGCGTTGAAACTCAGGTTATGAAATATTTTCGGGGCTCTTGTTCAAAGTAAGAAATTTTTATATCCTTTTAAAATAAATATCTTTAAAAGGTGGTGTCTAACATCGGCAGGTAGTTGTTTACTTTTAATTATTGTCTGAGTTGACAACTGTGCTTCTTAAATTTTTGTATGGAAAGAGTTGATGAGTAAAATATACATAGTTAATCCCTAACATCCAAATGATCTTGCTTAGTGGAAAAACCCTATTTTAAAATAAGGAATAATATTGCCCATTCCTTTTTAAAACGTACAAGTGAACAGTAGTGCAGACTGCAGAATTTAGTTGTCGAATTATATTTAACATGCCAAAAGTAAAGAATAATTTAGTTCCAGTATGGATAAAAAATGTCCCTGCACTCCGAATGGACGATGAAAAGGTGTTTTGTACAGCATGTGGAAAAGCGGTAAGTGGCAATGCAGAATACTGTTTTAAAATATTTTTAAACACTGACAACAATGAACGAGGCCTTTAGTGAATACAGAGTAGGTATTAGTTTCCTATTCAAACGTTGTATTTAAATGCACCGTTTTATAAGGTAACGCGGGAAATATTTAAAATGCAACGATGAAACCTAATCGATTATGTTTTGATTTATTTTTAAATTGGGAATATTGGTTGGATCGCATGCGAACGAAAATCCCAAATTACGCATCACATTGAGACCGCTCTGCATACAGAACCTGTAATTACGCGTTGGGGAACGTGGCTAAATGCTGCTCTTTTTTATGCAGAAAATTTGAAAAATTAAGGAATTAATTTTAGATTTGTCTGATGCTTCAAGTGCTTGTATCAATAAAGCGCAATCGGTTTTAAAGAAATCAGAACTGCGCAATCAATTATCATTGATAAAAGCACATTATTATTTCGTAAGCGGGACTATTTGTAAATTGGAAACGGAAGCATTGCCACTTAACGCATCCATAGAACTAGTAAATAATATTCAAAAATTAATTTATACTGCCCCAGGAAATACTGGCAAAATTATTTCAAATAAATTTAAAGAAATTTTACAAAAAAAATAGTGGTTATCAGCTGTTAACTAAAATTAACAAAATTTTGACTCTGGACGAAAATCGGGAAGATTCTGGATGTACAATTAGATTTGTCCATATTAACCGCATTAAAAAATGCACCTATAACGTCTGTAGACGTGGAAAGAAGTTTTTCCTCCTATAAATATATACTTTCTGCCAGAAAATATAGAAAAGCATATAATTATAAATTGTTTTGCAAATCAACGCAATGAAGCATAGGAGTATTAAGTACCTATAATTTAAAATTTATAATACCATATGAACACAAATTATTTAGATAAGGGGTGGCCACGGTAAACAAAATCACTGTCTTTGATAGGTTCAGCTTGTTGTTGGTTCTACATGTCAATTAAGTGTCCGATTTAATTTGAATCAATCATGCAAAGTACGTTCAGAATTCCAAAGCCACCCTTTATCTAAATAATTTTTGTTCATATGGTAAGTATATTATATTATTACTAATACGTATTATGTTAATTATGTATTATTTTTTAACTAATAGTTTCAATTTTTTATGTAAATACTTTCTTGTAAAAGTTTTTTGCATATGTAAGATGTAAAAATCACATTTTGCATATTTCGAAAAAATAATGCATATTTTCTGTATATTTTACAATTTTTAAGTGCATATATATGCACATATTTTCGCATTTTATAATGCATAAAATCCACTCTCTAGTTATGATTTACTTAAGTAGATATTTAATTGGTATGCCAAGGTTTTGGCTGTGAATGCTTTTACCACTCTCAAATTAAACTTTTTCACAACTTTCTAGTTACATTATAATTTGATTAAATGTTGTTAAATTTATTTCGTGATATTTTTCATCGTTAGCCTTCTCCCGGTAGAGAGTGTTTTGTCACCTTCAAGGCGGTTTAATAATATTAAACTTATTAAAGACATAGGTAATCTACCTTAAAATAAAATTTGGTTCGGCAGTTGGCTTTAAAATCCGTTTCAACCAATCGTCACACCAACAGGATTATTTTTGTATTTCCTAGATTTATTTGACAACTTAGTTTTTAAAACTATTACCATTTACTGATCATAAGTGTAATTGTTATCGAAGCCTTTAAATTTGTATAAAAAATCATAATACACGGTTTCAAACCCAAAAGATAAGTTTCCAAAATATCTAATTAATACATTTGATTGCTCTACCTTATTTTGAGTATTTACTTTGACAACAATATGAACACAATTATTATTCAAGTCAGTTTGCATTCAGATATAACTATGCATTCAGCTCATGTAAATGCAAGTATAAGAAATAAATTATCATAATTATTAATATACCCCACGAAGATGTTAAAAACCAGTCAGTTATACAAGTAACAGGATGGAGTGAAAACATAGGTTTCTTTTATAAACAGCTAACCGTTATATAAACTAGTTAATTGGATTTTCATGTCTCTTTGGAATTAATTAATTAATTAATTCGTGTTAACAATACATTAATATTGGAATTTTTAATTATGAAATTGTTATCTATTTCATATTTATAATGACCGAGTTCTCGACAATTATGTCATCCTTTTCCACTGGAATGAAAATAAAAAAATAACATTTTTTACTCCACGAATTCCGTTAATAGGTACCAGTTTAATTTTAAAATGAAACAGTACAGTTGGAAAATGGGCTTAGTAATGAGTAAGTTGTAGAAAGCAGAGAGAACAGTCTAAACGATGCACAACAGCGGTATGATAAATGTCTCTTGTTGAAATTTTAATAGATGTAACTAATAACTGTAATAAATTCGACTTCGAAATGAAATTGGTCAAGTATAAATATTCAAATGCACAACTCCCTCAAAGGAAAGAAAAAATAAGGAATGAGATTAAGAAATATGTGAAAGATGCTTCCCAGATCTACCCTATCATGGAACGTGTAATTTGTACTTGTTCGCATTAATGCAAATTCAAGAGACAAAACAATAGCTAAAGGATGCACCTTAATTTGACTGATAAGATGCTACTATTAATTGCTTAAATTGATGTCACTGGGAATAATGCTACACCGGCTAATGTTAGGCTTACTCCAATTAATAGCTTAAATCTCCCTTACTGGCCGTGATTAAATAATCAGAGTTGATTTACAAATCTGATCTAGAACTCGCAAAATTCTAACCTGATTAAAATAAAAACAGTGATCGTCTAGGGGGCAAATAACCTACGTTGTGTAATGTGCAGGAGATAGGGTCGGATAAGGTTAATTTGTTGCATAAGGTGGCAAGGTAATTAAATGAAACAAAACTACAATTGAGATAAACGAGTTGCGCTACCTGGTGATTCGCTCGTCATCCTATTTACATCGGGAGAAAAAGAATCACCAAGAAAACTCCCTTTATTCCAATAGTAATCACACAAAGAAAAAAACAAAAATAAGATAACACAAGTGAATCACAATCAAAGGGTTAAATAGGTATCAACACTACTCTATCGGTATTAAAGGCGTACAAAATCTATCACATTGCCTAAAACGACGTTTAGTCACAAATAAACATAAAATCAGGTCTATAAATGGTATTCAAATTAAAGCAAAAATAAACAAGTAATAAATAACAAACAGGGAATCCCTTTTGGAACCAATTCCTGTCTGCTTTTAGTTAAATAATTACATATAAAGCATTATACAGGGTGTGGGACTACCGGACATAAACAGAACACAAAAAAACAAAGGACATCATTAAATCAAGTTAAAAAGGCGTACCTTACAAAATTTAAATATCGCCAAAATAAAATGCAAAGCAATT
Source organism: Vesta saturnalis (assembly GCA_036346205.1). Lineage (NCBI taxonomy): Eukaryota > Metazoa > Arthropoda > Insecta > Coleoptera > Lampyridae > Vesta > Vesta saturnalis. The sequence goes on along the minus strand of JARFJB010000036.1, from coordinate 9,667,328 downwards.
TCAATAACTACACATAAAGGCAATAAATATAAACAGTGTGATCGTATCCACAATAAGATCGTCAATCAATCTAAAAAAAAAGAAAAGGAAAAGTGTAATCCCGATCATGTGGCCCTTTTGTTTAACCAATCAGGGCGGTTATTAACAACAAAATACATTAAGCACTCTAGTAATACATATCACAAATTCAACCTACATAAAAAAAATAACAACAGAAAATTAAACAGGTTACAGATTATTTAAGTAGACACAAATGAAAAAGGGCAAGTACGTTACACATACAAATTTGTGGATACGAGCACAACAAATGATACACATGAATGATACAATGGATTACACAGAAAAACCATTCAAAGTATAACATCTGACAAAGTCCTGCAACACCGATTCACCAACATGATTAGTACGTATTACTACAAATGCAAGATAATAACGCTCTCAATTCTTCTTAGGCATAAAACAAAACACAAAAATATAGACATATAGGCATATAACGGTAACAAGAGGGACATTTGGATAAATATATGAATAATTAGATCATTAGGGTCAGCTTCTGACTTTATACCTATGATCGTTTGTGTTGGAATTATCAATACACAAAATAGAACACATAAAGAGAGCGTGCTTCGCTATGCTTGCGTAATTTCAATGAACACAACAGTTTTGCAGGTCCGGGTTTCAGTTTGGCTTGAACAATTTAAATGAGTAGGTGGAATGACCTTTTCTGTGTAATTTCACAAACCGTAAAATCTTTTCTTTTACTTACATTATCAATGTAGGTTATCCTTTTAAGCTTTCACCAGCACAAATGTTTAAATACTCAGATTTATCGATTAACACAAAACAACGAAAAGAAGATCTAATTAAACAAACACTGAATCGATCTCAAATCTTACTCCCGCACGCTTCGAAAATTCTAATCAAACTCCCCGTTCTAAGCACAACAAACCGTTTTTATTCCCTCACCCCCTATTTTCTATATCAACTAACAAAAGCAATAAAACTATTTCGTGTGAACGCTTTTGACTTTAATTATACAAAGAAACATTATTTCTAATTAACATGTGCAATCAACCGTAGAAATCCTGTATTTCAAATATCACATTTCAATCCCTGAACAACTTATGCTTTGACCGCGGTGTAATTTTTTGTATAATACTGACATTTTTATTTTCAAAACGCTTTTATAAACATATTTAGTGATTTGTCTTGCCCTTCGATAAAGGCAGTTTTCCCTGCACCTGCAACTTAAAACATCTGGTTGCGGGCCGTCCTCAGTTAAAACCCTACACAAATTTCTTACAAAAACAAAGAAATACAAACCATTCTCAAATAACAATTATTATATAATAACTTTTAGTAATTAACTTTTGCTATCGCGACAACAATTTTAATCGGAATATTTTCAATGTATTCATCAAATTTTCGTAGTGTGCTACCTACAGAATATATATATATATATATATATATATATATATATACAGGGTGGCGCATTAGTGTGACAAAGTCCCATATCTCCTTTATTTAAAGAGATACAAAAAAAATAAATACAAAAGTTGTAAGATATGTTCTGGTGCATATTCCAAAAATATTTTTAATTATACAGGGTAGATCATAAAAGCTTAGAAGTAATTTTAAATAGAAAACTCTATATATTATTACATATTTAGATTCTACATACAATTTTAGACACATTTTATGTATAAGGTCCTATTCCTAAGTCTAACCATTTTTGACAAATTTCAAATTTTTGTCAAAATGACGTTTGAGGCCAAAACATAGGTGGAAATCTTTTCTAAACGAAGCCTTTATCAATTAGTTATGGTTGGTTTCCTTGGAAATGGGGACCTACTCTAATGGGCTGTATTGATATTTTTGTAATACATTCATACAGGGTGATCAAAAATTGGCAATAAAAAGTAGATTCAAAAAAAGTCATTTTTTTTAATGGAAACCACCTATTTTTTTAATTCTATCTTATTTAGCATTAAAAATAAGGGTGACTTTGTATAAGAGTGTATATTCCAAAAAACTGTAGTTTTTGAAATAATGACAATTTAACATTTTTTTATTGTAAAAAGGCTATACGGGCTTTCAAGTTTTGTTGTTAGTTGGCCGTGACGGCGAGGCGTGGCATATAAAAATAATAGAGATCATCAGAAACGTCATTATTTATTGTCAGTTGATAATTTGTGTGATGCATTAGTGTATTTTATAGCAAATTGATTTAAAACTTGAATTAAAATTGTAAATAATAAATTTTTCGCAAGCCGAGATGGTTGATTTGATTTTTGTTTTGGGAGCTAGTGATAAGAATACGCTCTTAGCAAGAAGACTGTATCAACAACGGTTTCCAGAGAGACGGCAACCTGAAAGAAGGGCATTTGAAAAGCTTTTGGAGCGTTTTGAAAGAACTGGCAATGTGTTATATGAAAAAAATACTAGGGAAAAACGTGCACAGACTGAGGAAAATCAATTAAATGTACTATTAACAGTTACCGAAAATCCATATATTGGACAACGACCCATTTCTCAGCAGGTTGGTGTTGAACGACGTACGGTACAGCGGATATTGAAGTCTCAAAAAATGCACCCCTATCACATTCAACTACTTCAAGAGTTGGTTCCTGAAGATTATCAAAGACGACTGGAATTTTGTCAATAGGCTCAAAATAAAGTAAACCAACAAAGAAATTTTGTTCATTTGATTTTATTTACAGATGAGGTCACATTTCACAGAAACGGAAGTGTAAACAGACACAATTTTCATTACTATTCTACCGAAAATCCACATTTTGTAAGATATACTTCTCAAACTAGATGGTCTTTAAATGTTTGGGGAGGTGTTGTCGGTAATCATGTAATTGAACCATATTTTTTTGATCAACGAGTATACTTAGACTTTATGGAAAACCATCTACCTAATTTGTTGCGTCAAGTGCCACAGGATACGCAACAAGAAATGTGGTTTCTTCATGATGGGGCCCCAGTACATCATACAGGTCCGATAATAACTTTTTTAAATGCTAGATATCCAGAATGTTAGATTGGGATGGGAGGGCATGTTGCTTGGCCTGCTAGATCCCCAGATCTTACTAAAATGGACTTTAGCATATGGGGGTACGTCAAAGAGCAGGTTTATAAAATACCGCCTACAACAAAGGAAGACGTGAAGATTAGGATTAGAAACTGTTTTCAAAACATTAGTGTTGAAATGTGTAGAAATTTAAGCAGCGAATTTGGGAGACATATTGCATTGTGTATTCAAGAAAGAGGCGGACATTTCGAACAACTTATTAGGTAGTATGTATTTGACGTGTTTCTAGTACTTTTTATCTGTATAATTAGTTACAGGTTTAGTTACATTAGAGGTGTTAAGTTTATGATTAGGATTAGGACATAATTTGTTGAATCAAAAAAATATTGTCTTTACTTTAAGTTCGTTTAATAAAATAATTATGTATATGGGGTTTAATAAATTGTAATATTTGGATCTGAAGTGCTAGATTTTTTTGTTTCGCCGCGCCCCGCCGTCACGGCCAACTAACAACAAAACTTGAAAGCCGTCTAGCCTTTTTAAATAAAGGAGATATGGGACTTTGTCACACTAATGCGCCACCGGTATATCATTATATATATATATATATATATATATATATATATATATATAGTGTGTGTACAGGGTCCGGCAACAAGAGCGCCTTCTTCTATATCTTCCGTTTTATATAAGCTAGCTTAATAAAATTTGGAATGCAGTTATAGTTTAGTTGTGTGGATATTTTAAAATTATTCACGCAAATACAGGTTGTTTATTTAAAGAGGGCCAAATTATTATAAAAAAATTTAAATGGAACACCCTGTATATTATTACTTTTTTTAATTCTACACATTGTTCCTAACAAATTCGCAATGTATTTCCCTATTCCTAAATATAGCCATTTTTGAGTTATTTCGATTTTTCTAAAAAAAAAATTGAAATTACAGTTTGCTTTGAAAATGTACCTCCTTGACTGTTGAAAAATAAAAGTTATCTAATTTATATGAGAATAAGTACACGGATAGAGCTTCCTTTTAATGTGAAGAAAATGACATAATTGCATACAGGGTGCTTATAATTGACTTGCCAATCAACTATTATTCGAACTAGTAAAAGTGTACTGTTTCAAATAAAACACCCTGTATATTATTACATTTTTAGTTTCTACATATTAACCCTTATCAGTTCGCCATACAACTCTCTATCCCTAAATATAGCCGTTTCCGAATTATTTTCAATTTTTCAAAATGTATAAGATTATTGAGACATTTTTAAATCTATGGCCGCGTATAGATAAAAAAGAACATCATAAAACAATTGTATTATACATTAAAAAACGCAATATATTATGATCGAAGACTAATTACAATTTTTGTACTGGAGGCATTGCATGTTAACAAGAATTTGACAAATATTTACTTCAATTTCAAGTAACATTCTAAAATCAAGTGTGCTTTTTATAAAAATTGAATGTTTGACGTAAATAAATAAAACTGTAGTTAACCATTTACGAGTGTTATTGTTAATAATCAAGATTTTTATAAAATGAATTTTACACAAAATGAGTTAGTTGATATGATATTCGTGTGGGGTGCTGCAGAAAGAAACTGTTTGAAATTGAGGGTTCTTCTCGCCATCGAAGAGGATCATCACAGAATCCAAAAGGACATAAGTGAAATAGTTGGTATAAGTGAGAGATTAGTAGGCCGTCTTTTAAAGAAGAATCGCTTACATCCCTATGATATTCAGTTACACCAAGAAAAAATTACTCAAAACTCAAATTTTTTTTATAATATTTTATGGACAGACGAATCAACATTCATAAGAATGGATTTGTTAATCCACATAATTTTCATTATTATTCCTCAGAAAATCCACATTTATTAAGACAAGTTGATAATCCACATAAGTGGTCTTTAAGTGTCTGGGGTGCCATCGTTGGGGATTATGTCATCGGTCCATTCTTTTTTGATGGACGCTTGAATGGTGAGAAGTACCTTAACTTTTTGCGTAACGATTTACCGGGCTTATTAGAAAATATTACTCTTGATATTAAAGCCACAATGTGCTATCAACCTGATGGCGCTCCTGCTCACTACTCTGCAGATGTAAGAGATTATCTCAATAGAGTCTTTCCAAATAAATGGATTGGGCGAAATGGACCTGTGAGGTGGCCAGCTAGGTCCCCTGATCTGACAAGAATAGATTTCTTTTTATGGGGATACATAAAAAGTATTGTCTATAGGGAACCACCAACCACTGCCGAAGATGTGCGTAGTCGTATAACACAGGCTTTTCATAGCATTACTCCTGAGTTGTTGCGTGGAGTTGAACAATCTTTTAAAGATCGACTTCAGGTCTACATCCGAGAAAACGGGCAACATTTTGAACAATTATTATAAATCATTATCGCTAATGATTAGCGTTAAATTTTTTTTTTTTTTTATTAATTTTGTATTTTTAGAAGTAATTTTAATAATTATATTGTATTAGTTTCTGTTGCGTTTTTTAATTTGCAATACAATTGTTTTCCACTGTTTTTTTTCTATTTATACGAGGCCATGGATTTAAAAAAATGCTCCAATAATCTTATACATTTTGAAAAATTGAAAATAATTCGGAAACGGCTATATTTAGGGATAGGGAATTGTATATCGAATTGATAAGGGTTAATATGTAGTTATGTAGTTTGGTCATCTTTAAATAAACAACCTGTATACACGTGAATAATTTTAAAATATGCACACAACTAAACTATAACCCTATCCCAAATTTTATTAATCTTTTAATATATATATATATATATATATATATATATATATATATATATATATATATATAAACACACAGGGTGTCCGGAAAAATGTGGGAAATCTCTCGGATTTAGATAGAAGACGAAAAAATAACTTGACAAGTTCCTATAAATTTTTTCCCTCCAGACCATCCCTACGGAGATGTGAGCATCTAAAGGACGCCGCTGGTAATAAGTTTTTCTTGAATAACTTTTAAAGTACTGTATATAATTTAATAAAAATTTAGTATGATGGCCACTAGTACGGGCCTCTTAAAATAGTATCCTTGAAACATATTTAGCTTGTTTAGTGTACCAGGGATGGACTTAGTCATACACCTTAACGCCTACATTTTTAACACTCTGTATGATAAAGATCTAAAATAAATATTTTTGTGTAGCTTGAACCTTTACCTAAAAAAAAGTATACTTGTTTAATATCGATAAAATCAACAATTTTCGAGAAAAAAAATAATAAACGAATTAATATTTCGTAATTAATAAATTATTACAAAACTTAAGCCGGTGTTTTTTCGAATTTTTAGGAGAAAACACTCTTTTCATAATAAATTAGGAAAACATAATTAAACATATTAATTATTTAAAAAATGTTTTAAACTTAAGTGAGTTTATTGACCCACGACGTATAATTTTATTTCTTGTTCATTTTATTTATCTTCGCTCAAAAAAACATATGTCAAACATTCCTGATACGAAATAAATAAATAACCTGCATTTTAGAACTTGACATTTATCACATCGCTGATACATTGATCGACATTAATTTACTTTAAATTTACTGATTTATCGATTTCGTGGTGATTTGAATTGTAAACTTATTCGAAATATGCAATTCAGTTTTATTGAATATGCAGATATGCATCTCATGTGTGGTCTTGCCTCTTGCAATGCTTTGGAAGCAAGATTATATCACCAGAGATTTCCTAATCGTACTATTCCAAATCAGAAGACATTTCAACGAGTTGATCAACGTCTAAGAGAGAATGGTGTGATTTCGGTTACTAAGGTAATAATATTGACTTTCTTTATAACTTTTGGAATGTTTAGGAAAAAAAGTACTGATGTTGGTCTGACAAGACGGTGGAATTAGAGGAAAATATTTTGAATACTGTAGATGGCACTCCTTCAACGAGCACTCGCAAATTAGCCGCACAATTTAATAAGCCGAAAACAATAATTCATGAAGTTCTTAAAGAACAGCTGTTATACCCATATCATTTGCAAAAAGTGCATGAATTGATTCTTGACGATTTTCCTCGTAGAATGCAGTTCGCAAATTGGCTATTGGATCAGCAACGAAATAATCAAATCTTCATTAGCACTATTCTTTTTACAGATGAAGTAGCTTTTACCAAAAATTGTATCACGAATTTACATAACTCACACGCATGGGCTGATGAAAATCCTCATGCAACTATTGTTTCGCATCATCAACATCAGTTTCAATCAGATAATATCTGGGCACCAGTCATTGGCAATTTTTTGATTGGACCATTTGTATTGCCGGCGCGATTGAATGGACAACTTTATTTGGAGTGCCTCCAGGACGCTTTTCAAGATTTAATCGAGCATTTACCTCTTGAAACCCGCCGAAACATGTACTTTATGCACGATGGGGCACCACCTCATTTTAGCGTTGCTGTGCGGGAACAGTTAAATAACGTCTATCCAAACCGTTGGATTGGTAGACGTGGACCTATCACCTGGCCTCCTAGATCTCCCGACCTGACACCTTTGAATTTTTACCTGTGCGGACACCTCAAAACCTTGGTGTATTCCAGTCCGCTTGATACTAGGGAGGAGCTTCTACAGAGAATCACGTTTCATTGTGATGTGCTAAGGAACAATGTGGGGTTATTGTGGCGGGTACAGCAGTCCTCAATTCGTCGTACTCGCAAGTGTATCAGACTTCACCGAGCCCATGTTGAACCCACTTATGAAGTTTTTGATTAAATTAAAATGAAACATAAATTCGTTTATTATTTTTTTTCTCGAAAATAGTTACTTTATCGATATTAAACAAGTATACCTTTTTTTTAGAGAAAGGTTCAAACTACCCAAAAATATTTTTTTTAGGTCTTTATCATACAGGGTGTTAAAACTTTAGGCGTTAATGTGTACAACTTAGTCCATCCCTGGTAAACTAAACAAGCTAAATATGTTTCAAGGGTACTATTTTAAGAGGCCCTTACTAGTGGCCATCATAGTGAATTTTTATTAAATTATGTCAAGTACTTTAAAAGTTATTCAAGAAAAACTTATTTCCAGCGGCGTTCTTTAGGGGCTCACATCTCCGTAGGGAGGGTCTGGAGGAAAAAAATTTATAGTTACTTTATCGATATTTAACAAGTATACCTTTTTTTTAGAGAAAGGTTCAAACTACCCAAAAATATTTTTTTTAGGTCTTTATCATACAGGGTGTTAAAACTTTAGGCGTTAATGTGTACAACTTAGTCCATCCCTGGTAAACTAAACAAGCTAAATATGTTTCAAGGTACTATTTTAAGAGGCCCTTACTAGTGGCCATCATAGTGAATTTTATTAAATTATGTCAAGTACTTTAAAAGTTATTCAAGAAAAACTTATTTCCAGCGGCGTTCTTTAGGGGCTCACATCTCCGTAGGGAGGGTCTGGAGGAAAAAAATTTATAGGAACTTATGTTATTTTTCGTCTTCTATCTAAAGGAGAGAGATTTCCCACATTTTTCCGGTCACCCTATATATATATATATATATATATATATATATATATATATATATATATATATATATATATATATATATATAATATATATATATCATAATCAGAGATGCTTTCACGGAAATCTTATTTTCTCTTATCACTTTTATTACTTACACAACTGTTAAGTGTACTTAATCACTTGGATAAATATGAATTGGAAATTAACCGTGAGTGAAATAGACGTAAACTAATACCAAAGTTTAATTCTGACACAAAAGTTCTTTCTTTTATAATTTATTACTTCCAATTGTATGCATGTATGAAAATAGCAGAAAATTATAGCAGACAATTTTACCGAATATACCCGAACGTTCATTGGCGCACGTTTCTCGTTCATTGACAGAAAACTAAAGATTAGCGAATTATCTGTTGGAAAAACATAAAATTAAAAAATTTCAATCATTCAGAACGGCACAGTATCAAGTGTGTTGAAATTGACCATCAAATAACATTAACTCACAGTTACGGGGTGAAACAGCCACAGATAATTAAAAAATTGGAAAACAAACTGAAAATTGGGGCACATTTTCACGTGAATCCCACTGTGAGTCGATCTAGTTCTCAGGATAGATTTGCATCTTAATGATAATATGTTTGTGCAAACCAAAATGCGCTTCAACTTCTAGTTTGCTTTATTTAGGAAAGAATTTGCACCTCCTCAATCTTACTGTAAGTCTTATAAAATTTTCAGGGTGGATTAGGGTCTCAACGAAACCCAAATGTGCTCCAACTTTTAATTTGCTTTGTAGAATTTTTTTAATTCTTTAGGGGTAGATTGCACCCCGCGGTTCCCATTGTATGTCGATCTAATTTTCAGGGTAGATTTTCATCTTAATGAAGATATTTTTGTGCAAACTAAAATGTGCTTCAACTTTCGGTTGGTTTACTAGAATTTTTTTAATTATTTAGGGGTGAATTGCAACCCGTGAATCTTACTGTAAGTCTATAAAATTTTCAGGGTTGATTTGGATCTTAACGAAGATATTTTTGTGCAAATCAAAACGTGCTCCAACTTTTAGTTGCCTTTTAGAATTTTTTTAATTATTTAGGGGTGGATTGCACCCCGTGAAAGCTATTGTGTGTCGGTCTAATTTTCAGGGTAGACTTTCATCGTAATGAAGTTATTTTTGTGCAAACGAAAATGTGTTCAAACTTTCAGTTTGTTTTTAGGAATTTTGTGGGGTGAATTGCACCCCGTGAATCCTACTTTAACTTGATCTAATTTTCAGTGTAGATTTCAATCTTAATATTGATGTTTTTGTGCAAAACCCAGATGTGCCCTAACTTTTAGTTTGCTTGTAAAACCTTTAATCGTGTACAAATCCTAAAGTTCTATACGTATACTTCTACACCCATGGCTACGAATTTTAGCTACTTAACAGTTTGGGTAATAACAAGAAGAAACCTCGTGCCTTTTGCTCAGTCATAGATTAATTTGGGCCAGGTTCTTAAAATTATCGATTTGCCTTATTAACCAAAAAGTATTTACATGTACCTAGATATGTTCGCTTTAAAATCGGGGTTGCTTCTTCCTGAAACTAAATGTTAAATACTCGGACGCCAACTTGTTTTTAAATATGGAATAAACAAGTAAACCATTATACAATAAATTTAAAAGAAAATTTGTACAAGTTTTATTAACACGACCTATATCTAATTATAAACAGAAATTCTTAATGCTAGTGTTAGTAACGTTAAAAACTATGAATAATTTTTAATGTTGTGAGTAATTAATGGAGTAAGAATACCTTATTATTGGACACACTGTAGATAACGAAATGCTGCATACTGTGTCAGCGATTTGGAAAATTGATACGTAATATTACTTCAAGTTGAAATAAATCTGGATGTGTGCTAAATAATTCCCAAATAAAAAATTCTTGATTAAGGGGTTTTTAAATTCCACTTCCCATTAACGTACCGAGCTGGTAGCGTAGTGGTGACACGATCTGCTTAGCACTTGGGAGGTAATGGGTTCGATTCCCGTTACCGTCTACCTTGTATGAGGATTTTTCAGGAGGTTTTCCTCATACACATGTAGCGGCATGGTCACTGAGTATATGCACACCATGTGCGGCTGGTTAGGCGAATGCTGGGGTAGTATTTCCCCCTCATAACCCTAACTCCGTTCCTTCCGATCCTATCCTGACCACACCCATCCTTAATCCCACCATGCTGGAAATCCATGATTGTGACTGAAGGAGCTCGGAAAGCTCTAGCAGCCCTACCTCCCCCTTGGGGAGGGAATGAAATACGTGGCCTTTTCCTTTTTTTTCCCATTAACGTAGATGGTTACCTCACTCTTCATTAATCGTACAAATACCGTACATTGGTTTAACAGTAATATAATTAATTGCGTAGATGTATATAACGTATGAAAAGTATCAGTAAAGGTGAAATTAAAGTTAATATTAAAAAATAGAAAGTGCCTGAAAAAAGCAAACGTCTCAAACTTTAATATAATAGTTTTTATACAACTTACCATACAATTATATGGCACTTTATAAAAAAATTAACAAAGAAACAATGGATGCTACATCCACCTTCTTCACGCAACCAAAACGACGCTCGGGTCTTTGCGCATGAACATCTCTGAAACTCGAATGTGCGAACACCATGCGTACGAGAGAATTAAAATATTTATATGCATGTTTTTATGCAGCACACGCTGCACGAAATGCATGTTAAGTTGCCTAAATAAACGTAAATTTTATTACAAACGTAAAAAGTTTGTTACATGCTCTGTAGAATGTTTTAATTCTTTAGGGGTGAATTGCACCCCGTGAATCCCATTGTATGTCGGTCTAATTTTTAGGCTAGATTTGCATCTTAATGAAGGTATTTTTTGAAAACTAAAATGTGTTCCAGCTTTCAGTTTGTTTTCTAGAAATTTTTTAATCATTTTGGGGTAAATTGAACCCCGTGAATTCCAGTTTAAGTGTGCTCGAACTTTTAGTTTGCTTGTTGTAGAATTAGGAGAATTGCACCCCCGTGAATAGCATTGTAAGTCGGTTTATTTTCAGTATAGATTTTCATCTTAATGAACATATGAAAATTATTACTGTAAGTCTATCAAATTTTCAGGGTGTATTTGGATCTTAATGAAGATATTTTTGTGCAAACCAAAATGTGCTTCAACTATTAGTTTGCGTTGTAGAATTCTTTTAATTCTTTAGGAGTGAAGTGCACCCTGTAAATCTATCAGTATGTTTTCCAATTTCTTTTTGTATTATTTACGGGTTTGTTTCGCCCCGTGAATACCACAGTCAATGATATTTGATAGTATTTCAGTGGTGAATTTTAATATACTTGATAGTGTGCCATTCTGAATGATTAAATTTTATAATATTACGTTTTCTAGCAGATAGTTCGCCAATGGACGTTCGAGTATATTCGGAAAAATCGTCTGCTGTAGTTTTCTCCTATTTTCACGCACGTCAGTTGTATAACGTATTTCTTTTTAAATGAATATTAGTTGATTTTAACATATATTTCGTTTGTGCAGAGCAAAGTAATTATTTAAACCCAATTTATCACTAATTTTTTTAATTCTGCTCGAGCGCGATATCAACCAAATAGAAAATCTTTTTTTTCGTGAGTTTGACCGATCATGCGGGTCTGTGTGCTTTGGTGAGGTTAAATGAAACTGAGGTTTTATTTTTTCACTCATTAATTTTGTAAAGATATTATCAGAGGGACTTCAACAATGTGAGGAGCTTTCGATCAACTCTGATGTGGACGTTGGCATAAGAAATTTAATGTTGGAATAAAGTACGCTATTATCTGGGTAGTTGTGAATGAGATTATGGGTGAGAAAGGATAAAAATTTGTGCAAGGAAGCAATAAAGTAGGTCCCAATACTGATCCATGCATTGACACTGTGGTAGTCAGATGAATTACCTATCGTGTATAATATTGTGACAGTATTTCAAAACCAGGCCATATTGCAGACCAACTTTCCTATTGGTTCAGCTGGCCTGCAGTGATCTTCATTTCCCTAGTAAATATAAACGTTGGTAATAATTAAGAATAACGTGTTAGTCGACCACGTGCGGTTAGAGTTGTAAATTGTTAGTTTATCTATGGATGAACTAATTATGGATCTATGGATATGGTCTTAGATCTTCCGTACTCATCGTGGGCAGCTTTGAATGACGTAGAGAGATGAATCTGTCCTTGGACACCTGTAACTGTTCCAAAATTCTGGGTTGTTCGAAGGTAGGCCTTACCCAGTAAAATTGATCGTACAACGTCTAAAGGGTCTAATGTAATTATAATCCCGCCCTGAAAAGTTTTGATTTGTTGTCGCCCAAAGGTACTTTAGTATGTCAGATATCGTAGTCTTTGGTGTAGCGCGCTTGTAAAACTGGTAAATGTTATTCTAGTACTGGGACCCCATACCGCAGATTTTTGTCGAAACGCTCGTCAGATCGACACTTCACTACCAGTTTTGCAAATATTGCGAAGAATTGAATTTCATACAGAAAGCCAATGTAACCGCTTCAAGGATATGGCCTTAGAACGCCGTTTGTGAGTGAGTCAGCGCATGTTTAAATTACCGACATCTGTTGCCAATGTGTTGTTTGTTAAGTGTTAGGCCATTTACTACTGAAATGGTATCTGTTTTTGTGTTACTCCATCTCTTAATTTCTTAAAAGCTGCATCACTTGCTCTGCTGTGGTAGGAAATAAAAAGCAAACTTAAAGATATTACATCAGACATGTGTATATAAGGGCCTGTAAGGTATTTAAAATTTAATTAGTATAGGTGTTTTTAACAGATGCTGATATGAATGATTTGTAGTATTATTATTTATATTATCATCGAGTTTTGAATTCTTCTTGTCTTATTTCCTATTTGAATTTTTATGTCCGACTCTAGATTGAGTTATTAATTAGGATTTTGTTACGTTTTATCGATTTCTTGTGCAACATTTCGGGATATATGAGACGTATTTTTAAAGTAAATAAAAAGAAAACAAGTAGACTTTCCTAATAATTTTATTTTTACATGAAAGCCTGTATTTTAATCTACCTTTCTACATAACCAATATTCAGGCACTTATCGTACGTACAACCAGCTTTTGAATACCATCCTCATAGAAATCTGCCGCCTGATTAGACAACCACTGTAACACGGTTGTTTTGACATCTTCATCGTTGTCGTGGCGCTGAACGCCCATATGAATTTTCAAATGCAGGAACACATGGTAGTCACTGGGCGCTAGATTGGGGTTATACGGAGGATGGTCGCGTTGTTTTCAACTAAATGATGATTCGATCAGTTGCTGAGTTTTATGGGCACGTGTGGGCGGGCATTGTCATGCAGCAAAAAGATACAGTATACCACGCCTTTTGTTTTGAATTGCACTGCGCACTTTTCTGAGGTCTCACAATAAATCGTGAAATTGATTGAGTCACCACGAGGCAAAAAATCCACAAGCAACACCATCTTCCTGTCCGGATTGAAATTGTTTGCTTGAACTTCACTTTTTTGAGTGATGTTGAAAGACGCCATTCCATAGATTGCTGCTTTGGTTCTGGTGTAACGTAAGCCAGCCATGTTTCGTCGCCTGTGACAGTTTGGCTTTGAAACTTGTCACCTTCATCACTGTACCGTTTTAAGAAAGTAGAAGAACTGGCTAAACGTTTGCTTGTGTGCACCGAGGTCAGCATTTTCGGTATCCAGCGTGATCATAACTTTCGATAATTTAAACGTTCTATCACAATTTCATAAAGCACACTTTTTGACACTACAGGAAACTCTTTAGATAACGATAAAATCTCTTTCACTTTCTCATCAACTTTCTGCACCAGGTTGTCAGTAATGTTTGAAGGTCACCTACTTCTTTCCTCATCATGCACATTCGTACCGCCATCTTCAAAAGCTCTCACCCATTTCTATACTATCCCAAGCTCATAATGCTTTCTCCATACACTTGACTGATCTGACGCCACCTGTTAATTAGATTTATGGCGCAAAAAGCGTCATGAACTGGATCTTAAAATAACAGCTTAGCAATCGTAATGTTCACTCGAAAAGAAAAGCACTCACCTTGACCTGCAATTCTACTTCAAAATACTTACACAAAGCTCACTTAAACTCAAGTAAAATTTTAACCTTCTTCTAAAATCCGAAAAAATTACGAAAATTAATATTCAAAATTCACTACACATCTTCGGTATAAATTTCCCCATAAAATTATTTACTGAAAATAAAAAATAATAACTGGTCAATACGGTACTTAATACGTTAAGCGCCATTGGTATAATGGCACATTTTCTTGTGGCGCCAATTTTTTTTTTTGTTTATTAAAAATTATTAATAATTTTATTAAATACATAAATAAAAAGTTTACCTCGAGTAGGATATTTAATTAGTATAGGTATTTTTAACAGATGCTGATATGAATGATTTTTGAACTTATTCGTTCATAACAAAACTTATAATAATTTTTTCTTTATATTTAACAAAAAATAGCTTATTATTGTCATTGTGTAAAATAAAATTGTTCCTAATGTCGTGTAAAACCCAAATTTCGGGAAAACCATTGTCGGTTCCTAGGAACCGCTGTGGCCCCTTGGGAAAATATCTTTAACAAGTCACGAACGGTCCGCATGGCGGTCCCATCGGATCTAATGGTGTCTAGTACCTGTCACATGATTTGTACACAGTTGGCGGTTATTGTGCTTGTGAAAACGTGTTAGTTATTTGTTATATACGTTGTGAAAGATATCTAATTTTACAAGTACACGTACAAAGCGAATTCTTTTGCTTGCTAGACTTAAAAAAAGTGAGGAAGAAGAAAAAGGTGGGCTTTATTGTTTTATTGCGTTATAAATACTTAATTCAATTATTAATAAAATGCAAAATATTATCTTTCCCAAATTTATTTTAAAAATTGGTATGAGTGGTAGTAGTATTTAGGTAAACAAATATTCTATACTATTTTGCATTTTATTATTAAAATTCATCCTAATTAGAGCATACATTACTCACATTAGTAATAAAATGATTACAATACTTAGATTCCACGAAGGACGATACTGAAGAAGAACCTTACTCATCTGATTCCTTAATAGATCCTACTTCTGTCGTGGACGCAAGTATTGCTTCAAATCTTGAGAACAAAATAAATCCGATTTAGAATCATCAGTTGAAGATACAATTGTCTGCCGTCCCTCAAGGACGGCACGTTTTGGGAAGGATTATCTTCAAAATATGGGTATACGTCCAGAATTTGCGGCAGCATTAGTAAATCTTGGTGATTTTTATTCAACATTTGTGGATACCGATATAATCAAACTCATGGTGATACAAACCAACCTATATGCTACTCAAATACTTACTTCAGGGGAAGATGTATCTCAAAATTCAAGGTTACATCGATGGTTTCCTACAACTGCCAAAGAAATGTATAAATTATTAGGTCTACTAGGATACATGGATTTAGTAGAATGTCAACTATACGCTACTACTGGAGTCGAACGCAATTATTTTCCAAAAATGTAACTAAAATAATGAGCTGAAATTGATTTGAGCTGTTGCTGCAAGTTTGACATTTTAGCGATAACGACCTGTGCCCTCCAGGGGACCGCTTATTCAAAATCAACCCTTTTAATAATTTGCTCATAACCATATATCAACAAGTTTTTACACCTGACCGTAAATTTTGTATTGACGAATCCTTAGTTCCATTTAGAGGTCGCCTAATTTTTAAACTGTATTTGCCACTGAAGATCCTTATGTATGGTATCAAGGTATTTAACCTGTGCAGTGAAGAAGGATTTACATGGAACCTAAAAATTTATTCTGGGAAGGAACAAAACCGCGGAGCCAGTATACCAACAACTGTTGTGATGACAATTACTATAAAAACCTAGATCTTGCAAATAAACTATTAAATCGTAGAACCCACCTTCAGGGAACGCTTAGGACTAATCGTAGAGGGAACCCTAATAATGTTACTACACAGAAATTGAAACGCGAGGAGATCATAGCTAAAGAAAATGAGAGAGGGGTGTGCATTATGAAGCAGAGAGACAAACGGGATGTTACTACTATCCACACACCATACAGATTCAATCGTCGAAGTTCAAAGTGGAAATGTTACCAGAAACCAATTCCACAAGAAACAAAAGGAAATCCGAGCACCAACTAGAAAAGAAGGAAGTCCCGTCTCACGAAACAAGGCGATATTGTGTAGGTTGCTACGTAAAAAAAACAAAACGGTGAAATTTCAAAGAACAAGTGTAAAAAGTGAACAAGTTCTGCAAGGATTGCAGTAATTTGCCAGACTACTGCATAAACTGCTTCAATATATCTCATAAATAAGTACATTTTGGTATAGTACCATTTGTAGATACCCATGATAACGTTCGGTTCTTAGATTTTTGCATTTAATTACATTTAAATTATAAAATAAAATCAATAAAATTAGTATTTTTTTGTAAGTTTGAAACTTTTGAATGGATAATACAACGAATACCACTTATATATTATCTAATAATTTTACAATACATCCGAATATATATCGATAACATTCATGTCCCAGCAGTCCGTTATATAACGAATAATCCATAGAATTAGCGCTCCACTGGACTACAATAATAAAAAGCTATAGATTGGCATGGTGGTACCTGTGGACACTTATACGCATACTCACATGCACTAGCACACGCACTCTCTCTCTCTCTCTCTCGCACTCTCTCATTCGCTGTCTCTCTCTCTCCCTCTC
>JARFJB010000036.1:9530000-9642500 GCA_036346205.1 Vesta saturnalis | reverse complement strand
AACACAACTATACACACACAACACACACACACACACACACACCACACACTGCACACCACACTCACACACTTACACACGCACACACGCACACACGAACACACGCACACACGAACACACGACACACGCACACGCACACACCACACACGCACACATGCACAGACGCATAGCGCACAGACGCACATACGCACATACGCACATACACAACATACATACATACATACAACAACATACACACACACAATACACACACATACTGCACACTCCACACTCACACACTCACACTCACACCACACTCACACTACACACTCACACACACATCACACACACACACACCACACCACACACTCACACACTCACACCACACACACCACACTCACACACCACACACACACACTCACACACACACCACACCTCACACACACACCACCACACACTACACACACACACACACACACACACACACACACACACTACACACACACTCACACACCACCACACACTCACACACTCACACTCACACTCACATCACACCACGACTCACGCACCACGCACTCACGCACTCACACTCACGCACTCACGCACTCACGCACTCACTCACTCACACACTCACGCACTCACGCACTCACGCGCTCACACGCTCACACGCTCACACGATCACACGCTACACGCACACACTCACACACTCACACTCACGCACTCACGCACTCACGCACTCCACCTCACACACACTCACGCACTCACGCACTCACGCACTCGCACTCACGCACTCACGCACTCACGCGCTCACACGCTCACACGCTCACACGCTCACACGTTCACACGCACACACGCACACACGCACACACACACCCACGCGCACACGCACACGTCAGCCACACGCACGCTCGCACGCACGCACGTACGTACGCACGCACGCACGCTCGCGCACACACACACACGCACGCACGCACGCACTCACACACACACACACCAACCACTACACACGCACACTACATCACACTACACACACACACCACATCACACATCACACACTACACAATCACACACACACATACACACACACACACATACACCACTACACACAACACACACACACACACACACAACACACACACACACATACACATATATACACACACACACACACACACACACACACATACCTACACACTCGCTCACTCACACACTCACACACTTACACACGCACACACGCACACACGAACACACGCACACACGAACACACGCACACACGCACACGCACACACCCACACACGCACACATGCACAGACGCATAGATGCACAGACACATACGCACATACGCACATAGCATACATACATACATACACACACATACACACACACATATACACACATACTGCACACCTCACACCACACACTCACACTCACACACTCACACACTCACACCACTCACACACTCACACACCACACTCACACACTCACACACTCACACACACACACACTCACACACCACACACACACTCACACACCACACACCACACACCACACACACACACACACACACACACACACACACACACTCACACACTCACACACACTCACACACTCACACACTCCACACCACCACACTCACACTCACGCACTCACGCACTCACACTCACGCACTCACGCACTCACACACTCACGCACTCACGCACTCACACGCTCACACGCTCACACGCTCACACGCTCACACGCACACACTCACATACTCACACTCACGCACTCACGCACTCTCGCACTCACGCACTCGCACACTCACACACTCACACACACACACTCACGCACTCACGCACTCACGTACTCTCGCACTCACGCACTCACGCGTTCACGCGCTCACACGCTCACACGCTCACACGCTTACACGTTCACACGCACACACACCCACGCGCACACGCACACGCATGCGCACACTCACACGCACACGCACACCCACACGCACAGATCGTGGCCGATCTTGGCAAAACTTTGTTCAACGTTGACCAGACCAGGCCAGACTTGACCTGTCCTGACCTGTCCACACCAGATCAGACTAGACCAGACTAGCTGACCAGATCAGACCAGGTTAGACCAGACTAATAGACCAGATCAGGTGTTTTCTGGTCTACTGGACATGCGCAGAGTCTGAGGTGTTCGTCAGGCCCAAGTGCCGCCTCACCTACTAATTGTAAGTGTTATTTTACAGAGAAAATACAATGTATTACGTTTAATATAAATTTTAATCTTAATTTTAGTTCCAACTACTTATGTTAAATTGTATTGGTGTGGTAATTTAACATATAATTGGTGAAGCATTTCCATCAAGGTCACCGAGTTGGTAGCGTAGTGGTGACACGACCTGCGTAGCATTCAAGAGGTAATGTGTTCGATTCTCGGTACCGTCTACTTTGTATGAGTTTTTTTCTGGGCGTTTTCCTCAGACACATGTAGCGACATGGTCACTGCTTGTACCGGTACTTAAGCGAATACTGGGGTAGTATTTTCACCCTCAGAACCCTAACTCCGTTTCTTGCGATCCTATCCTGACCACACCCATTCTTAATCCCACCATGCATATATACGTATTGTATGTATGTATGCTAGGAATCCATGGTTGTGGCTGAAGGAGCTCGGAAGGCTCGGGCAACCCGCCCTCCCCCTGGGAGGGGATGAAATACATAGTCTTTTCCTTTTTCCTTACTTCAAGGTCTAGGAAATAACTGCAAAAACCTAGACATATCAAAAGCTAAAAGTGAAATTAAAATTAAGGCGTACCATTGTCCATTGTTTAATTATAAGATTCCTTTTAAACGAAGAGTTTTTTCTTGTCTATTGAAGTTATTATTATGTTTAAACAACTCTAAAAGATTTTAAAACTACTGAGGACGATAACTGTAAGTGTTATCGAAATGTATAGATTTGTGTAAACATAAATACAAAAATACAGCAATAAGAACCCAAAACAGCTAAGTATTTTAATTATGTGTAATAATGGTGAAAGTTTACATTTCATATATAGTTCTGTAGTTAGATGGTAAATTTTGGATCTACTTTTATAGTATGTGTTATACCCTACCAATTTTTCAGAAGGGTAGTGTAAATGTGCGCTACTATTGTTACACAATACTTCAGATAATCCCTTAAAAATGTGCTCTAGCTTAGGAGGCACTAGACATTAGTCGGTACCCACTAGTCTTCTCAACGTCAGGTGAAACCAAAGTGGTTCCTGACCATTTTGATCTTACAGGTAACACACATTTGTTGTGACTGGAATAGGAAAATCGGTTACCGAGTTGATAGCAGCAAATTGTTTGACAGGTAAATCTTTTTTCATAAGAGAACTGTGTCCTCATGCATAGGTTATTGGTCTTGGTTTAGTCGTTTAAGCTGAGTAGAAGGTTCCCCATTTATTATTTTCACTACAGTAAAACCAATTTAGAGTCACGTCCATGCAAAGTCAATGAAAAATTGTGTATTATATTAGATTGCATTATACTGTGGGCCAACATCTAGGAATAGCGAATTTCGACGCATCTTTATGTGCATCAACTTATAAGAATTTATCTTAAATAAGGGAATTCTATCCCCAGCACAGGATTTTTAAGGTGCCGAACATCACATAATCACTTACTACGGTTTTGCTTTTTATCCAAAAAAAGGCGTGTTTCAGTTTTTCTCCACGTATAGAAAAATGGCGACCTTGACCTGATTCCAACCCGCCCAAGGTAGGCGTTCGCATATTCTACTATACTATAATTTTTATTTTATTTTTTAAGTAAAATTCTGGAAAACTGTGCCTTCATTCAACATTTTGCATTAAGTATACTATACAACATTTGTAGAAACAAGAGTTTATTTTATGAATAACCATTAATATTCTGGAGGACCTCTCGTTAATGTAGTTTATAGGGAAAAGTGTTACAATTATCACGGTAAACCCGTACTTTTTACACGTAGGTTAAAGTTGACTGTTAGAAATCATAGTTCCACTATTTCCATCAAATAACTTTTTGACATATTCCCATTTAACGAAACTTATAACACAACATACTTATATGTATAGTGTGCTTATAATAGTAATAGCAAAGAGTATATAATATATCCTCTTTGGTAATAGTAAATAACTTAATCTGATGTTCTATTAAAAATTAGCTTTCCATTTCAGTTACATGCTTGTTAACTTTCAGATTTATTTAACAGAAAAAAGTATTATGTTTAATTGTCAAAGGCAGCATGCTATTAGTGAAAATGTTTAAGTTGTTATTTTATTTGGTGATGTTAGACACATGGAATTCATATTTTTCATTTATTATGTAATGCAATTAAATTAAAAAACAAGGAATTCAATGTAGGTACCTGCTAGAAACTAGATGTTTAGATGACATGAAAAAAGGAGTGGACTTATGGATAATTGTGTAGTTGGTAGTCTGTAGGGGATGAAAATATCGACTATTAGAGAGAAAGGCGCGGCGGCACGGTGACGTCGTTGATGCTTCCAGGGTGGAATTTAGATAGGGGCGCTTTTCTTCTAATTTCAAACACTACTTATTAAACCTTTAACAACCGATTACTGCTTCGGAGTTAACATCTAATTTTTAGTAAAATGGGTTAAAAACATTTCAACATTTTCATTTAGATCATCTCTTGAAAAGAGATTGAGATACTTCACAGATTTTTTTCTACATACAGCTCTGAACATGACGTGAATTTTCCCTACGTGCTTAAATGCATCATGTATAACAGAATCATAAGTGACAGACCTTGCGTTGAATAATGTTTAACGTCTTCATCAAAATGTCAATTGGTTACTGTGATACGAAGGGTCGTATAAAAATTAGTAATTTTTGTGTACAGAGGTTAATAAAATTTAACACGTGAAACTTTCAAACATAAAAGTGAGTTGTAATTGAAGTTCAATCCCTAAGAAAATATTTGCTTAATGTAAGGTTGAGATCATCCGTCATAAAAATGCATGGGTATCCTGTAATGCAAGTAGTTCAATATCACGTACCACATCCATTACAGCCATTACCACCTTATCCGCTACCACATGGTATGTTATTTTTAACATGATCGTTTTTCTTAGCTTTTCTTGTAAACTGTTCTAATTCTTGTTTTAAATAAGTTCTTTAGAAAAAGAAACTAAATGATTACATTGAATGTTTATTAAATTTGTTTAAAAATGTAGGCAATATTTAATATTTATTATTGTTCACAGCAAATACTACAGCAGGAGGAATTCGCAAATATGTATTTTGGTGTTGTGCATGCGGTGGTTTGTCAACAATTTTGGGCGCTCTTTTTTTGGCGGTGTATTTTCTGTTACGATCTTACACATCCACCCTAGGATACTTTGAGACTATTCCTACTTTTGTGCCTGCAACCATGGTGAGTAATTATGAAGAACAATTATTCTTTATTTACACATTGTTTACACATGAGTATACCTGTATCCTGCATGCAATATTTGATTCATTAAATAATTAACAATATTTATACTATAATTTTATTACCTAGCAACTATTTTCATCGATGAACATGTTTGTGCCCTATATTTAGGTTTATATACTACATAATTTTATCCATTTTAGTTGATCTTAACTGGACTATGTGTGATATGTTTAGCGCGAAGAAAAAATCGATATAGTTATTTGGTAAGTACCATATAATATTATGACTTTCAATACATTGAAATATTTTAGATTAAAGTTTGTGGAATATGCTGCTTAGTTTGTGCTTTAACATGCGTTCTTGTGACAATCACAACAACAGTAATACACATGAACAGATTACAAACCTTACGAGAATGCGTTTACACTCAAAAAACTCGAACGTGTACTTGTTACTCAGTTTTACTTGAGGCTCATGATTCAACAGATGAAGGTGAGATATTTTATGTATATTTTTATACAAAGTACAATAAGAGCTCTGCCGAGGATTGATGTTCGATGTTTATCATTTTTCAAAAATAAGTATCTTCTATCGTTTCTATTACTTTTTATAAAATTTTTTTCATGAGTAGGCCTTATATAAATGTACTAATATTTTATTATGAGTATTAAACGTGTTTAGCAAAAACTCTTATGTCCCTCCTCCCTGGAATGTTTTTATTTTAACCACGCGATACCTATTTTTGATATAACGATATTTTTACGATAATGATTATGTTTGCTTCAAAAACCGGCGATAATAATTATGAAAATTATTTATGTTGTGGAATGTTAAAAGGCTGTTTTTATTGTAAACAACATATTTTGTCATATAAACAATCGGCACATCAAAGAATAGTAACCTTCCAACCTACAAAGTGTAAATTAAAGGAAATCAACTAATTTTAACAAGGGATTTTTTAGAATAATTATGCCATTTCTTTTTACCTTCCAACGTACATATACGTACTGGGTGGCGCATTAGTGTGGCAAAGTCCCATATCTCCTTTATTTAAGGAGATACAAAAAAAAAAAAATTAAATACAAAAGTTGTAAGATATGTTCTGGTGCATATTCCAAAAATATTTTTAATTATACAGGATAGATCATAAAAGCTTAGAAGTAATTTTAAATTTTTTTTTAAATAGAAAACCCTATATATTATTACATATTTAGATTCTACATACAATTTTAGACACATTTTATGTATAATGTCCTATACCTAAGTTTAACCGTTTTTGACAAATTTCAAATTTTTTGTCAAAAATGACGTTTGCAGGCCAAAACATAGGTGGAAATCTTTTCTACACGAAGCCTTTATCAATTAGTTTTGGTTGGGTTCCTTGGAAATGGGGACCTACTCTAATGGGCTGTATTGATATTTTTGTAATACATTCATACAGGGTGATCAAAAATGGACAATACAAAGTAGATTCAAAAAAACCTATAGTCATTTTTTTTAAGAGAAACCCCCTATTTTTTTAATTCTATCTTATTTAGCATTAATGATAAGGGTGACTTTGTATAAGAGTGTATATTCCAAAAAATTGTAGTTTTTGAAATAATAACAATTTTTAACATTTTTTTATTGTAAAAAGGCTACACGGCTTTCAAGTTTTGTTGTTAGTTGGCCGTGACGGCGGGGCGCGGCGAAACAAAAAAAATCGAGCACTTCAGATCGAAATATTACAATTTATTGAACCCCATATAAATAATTATTTTATTAAAATTAAAGACAATATTTTTTTGATTCAACAAATTATGTCCTAATCCTAATCATAAACTTAACACCTCTAATGTAACTAAACCTGTAACTAATTATACAGATAAAAGTACTAGAAACATGTCAACTACGTAATAAGTTGTTCGAAATGTCCGCCTCTTTCTTGAATACACAATGCAATACGTCTCTCAAATTCGCTGCTTAAATTTCTACGCATTTCAACACTAATGTTTTGAAAACAGCTTCTAATCCTAATCTTCATGTCTTCCTTTGTTGTAGGCGGTATTTTATAAACCTGCTCTTTGACGTACCCCCATATGCGAAAGCCCATTTTAGTAAGATCTGGGGATCTAGCAGGCCAAGCAACAGGCCCTCCCCACCCAATCCAACATTCTGGATATCTAGCATTTAAAAAAGTTATTATCGGACCTTTATGATGTACTGGGGCCCCATCATGAAGAAACCACATTTCTTGTTGCGTCATGTGGCACTTGACGCAACAAATTAGGTAGATGGTTTTGCAGAAAGTCTAAGTATACTTCCCCTGTTACTCGTTGACCAAAAAAATATGGTCCAATTACATGATTACCGACAACACCTCCCCAAACATTTAAAGACTATCTAGTTTGAGAAATATATCTTACAAAATGTGGATTTTCGGTAGAATAGTAATGAAAATTGTGTCTGGTTACACTTCCGTTTCTGTGAAATGTGACCTCATCTGTAAATAAAATAAAATGAACACAATTTCTTTGTTGGTTTATTTTGTTTTGAGCCCATTGACAAAATTCCAGTCGTCTTTGATAATCTTCAGGAAACAACTCTTGAAGTAGTGATAGGGGTGCATTTTTTGAGACTTCAATATCCGCTGTACCGTACGTCGTTCAACACCAACCTGCTGAGAAATGGGTCGTTGTCCAATATATGGATTTTCGGTAACTGTTAATAGTAATTTAATTGATTTTCCTCAGTCTGTGCACGTTTTTCCCTAGTATTTTTTTCATACAACACATTGCCAGTTCTTTCAAAACGCTCCAAAAGCTTTTCAAATGCCCTTCTTTCAGGTTGCCGTCTCTTTGGAAACCGTTGTCGATGCAGTCTTCTTGCTAAGAGCTCCCAAAACAAAAATCAAATCAACCATCTCGGCTTGCTAAAAGTTCATTATTTACAATTTTAATTCAAGTTTTTAATCAATTTGCTATAAAATACACTAATGCATCACACAAATTATCAACTGATAATAAATAATGACGTTTCTGATGATCTCTATTATTTTTATATAACAAAACTTGAAAGCCGTATAGCCTTTTTACAATAAAAAAATGTTAAATTGTCATTTTTAATCCTATTTAATTAATTTTTAAGCTTAGTTTGCTTTATAGAATAAATTAATTGTTATTCAGATTGAAAGAAATCGAGCTAACACTTAAATTCTATCTTATGAATGGAATTTTTTGCCGCTTAATTACACATCAAAAAATTGCATTGAACATAGTTAATTGATATGTTTAAGGTATATATGGTGGCATTTTTATATCTTTGAAATATACAGCTGTTTCAGAAATAATTTATAAAAACCAAAAACTGCCCCTCGCCCCCGATTTCTTCCAAAATCTAATCAGTTCCAGAAGGAATAAAAACATGCTTAAATACGATCTGGAGCTATCGTGGATACCAACATACATCAACACTCACGCATACGCACATGTACACGCACACGCACACGCACATGCACAGATAGTCGCACTCGCACACGCGCGCTCAATCACACGCACACACGCGCGCACACACACCCACACCCACGCACACGCACGCACCCACGCACACGCACGCACCCACCCATGCACGCACACACGCACGCACACACACACACACACGCACGCACGCACGCACGCACGCACACACACACATACACGGCCGATCTTGGCGAAACCTTGTCATACGTTGTAAAATGAGCTAACAAGCCAATTTAGGGTTAGTAAAAAAAAGTAAATTGCGCAAGCTTCTATGCCTACATATGTTTATGTAGGTTGGTAAAAATCAACGAATTTTTTTCTGTTGCAATTAGGCGACGGCCTCTAGAAATTTGTGTGTAAGGGCATATATATATATATATATATATATATATATATATATATATATATATATATATATATATATATATATACATATATACACACACGTATATATAGTTAGAAATCAGATGTCTTATTTACTTCATAAATAACAATTCAATTAAGTTAAATTAAATTTTAAGTACGAGCAGAGAGGTATGTCAGTTTAGAAATTAGATTAGAAAGACACGTTATTGTTAAGCGTTTCTCCGCAAGCGAAAGAACCGCTGTTCGGGTGATCACTGAAGATTTGTTTGTTTCAACCAAGCGAGCCCGGCACTTCTCGTAAAAAAGAAATCTGGTGCACATCGCATGTGTGGATTTCTGAGAACTTAACCGCGTTACTATTAATGTTTTGTTTTAAAATTAGGTGGACGTAAGCTTCAGTTTCAAACTCTAATTCGTCTTCTTCCGGTTTCGTATTTTCGGAAACATTTCGCTTAACGCATCTGCAATAACAGGATCTTTTCCCGGAGAATAACATATTTGATAATTGCTACTCATATTGTAAAGCGTTGTAAGCGCGGTGTTGATTCGTCAATTGGTTTAGTCTGTAGAACTTGTAGTAAGGGCCTATGATCAGTTTGGAGTAAAATTGATCGGTTGCCCATGTTGGGGCTTCTTTTTCAATTTGTGCATACGTTTTTTTCCGTTTCAGACAGTAATCCTAACGCATATGCAACAAATTCCGTTATTGTGTCAGACGTTGCAGTAAGTATGCTCATATACCAAGTGACGAAGCATAGACTTGCATTTAAATTTGTTTAGTGGGGTCGAAATAAGCTAAGGTAGGACAATCAAAACCTAGTTTTTAGATTTTTCGAAGGCTTCTTCTTGTGGAATACTCCAAACGTAGCTCACATTTTTCTTGAGCAGAGATGCTATTGGTTCTAAAAGGTTCAGAATGATTTAGAATGAATCTGCTTGAAAAATTTTACATATCCAAGTACTGCAACTTGTTTTCTGTGCTATGGTTTTGGAATTTCACAAATAACACGTATTCGTTCATGATCTATAAAAATTCCAGTGAGATATTTCACAACCCAAAAAAGATTGAATCCCAAAAATGCATTTATTTTTGTTTAAAGTTATACCTTCTTAAAACCGATATGGTTAAGTTGTTGTAGTCGACACAACGCCTGATTTTATATTTTTGTAACCACTACAATGGAACTAACCCAGTCAGTAGTATGATCCACAGACTTGATTATATCTAATTATTGTAGTCTAACGAGCTCTTCCTTTAACCCCTTTCTGCATGATTTTTTATAATGTGGTGAAAAAAATTGTGTGTATGTGTTTAAACGTGCTTGTCATGGGAAAAATATTTTAAAAAATATAAATTCAACTTTTGATGTAGTTTTTTGAAAAAAAGTGGGGTGTACCAAAAATGGCACACTATGCAGTAAGATATTTTATGCTGTCATATCTGGTACACTGCGCAAAAGAGAACTTGTACGTAATAACATTTATTTACTCAGAATGACATTTTAAAAAACAGTTTCTGTCCTTGTTTAAACATAAATAACTTTTACATTTTCTGCACATGATTAATGGTTTCCCAGTACAGCCTTGTACCCATATAAATTGGAAGTTGGATCATTTCCATCGAGTCTTATTTCCTCTAAAGGAATATCTGCTGCTGGAGTTTTAGATTTTTTTCCACGAAACGTATTTTTCAGACACCTGCCAGGGCTTCACGTGAACGCGGGATACTTGTATGTACTTTACATAAACCTTGAATAACTGATAACTTGAAGGTCCCCAATGCCAATTGGTCATTTTCCACATTGCGTCTATATAAAATCTATCCGTTTATGCAATAAAGATCAAGCAAGTGGAAACAAATTCTAAGGTACCATTTTTTTGATCTTATAGATATTCTATAATATCCCAGCATAGTCCAGTGGGTCCACCCACCCATACATCTGTTATAAACCTTCACGGACTATGGACAAGAAATTTTAATTCGACCTTTGTCTTTTTTCGAAAATATTTCAACTTCAACTATAGGTTGGCTTCCTACAAATGTTGACATCAAAGTGACAACCTTGTTATCAAACCATGATACAACGGAAACATCTACCCCGTCAATTTTAGCTACTTTTTCCACCATGTAACCCGTCCTACTCTTTTTGATTTCTTTCTCTTTTTGCATTTGCACATTCGTTACTCTGTTGATTCTTTCAGTGCCCAAAGGCCGAATGCCTTCTTTTGTAAGGTATACCTGAAGTTGTAACGAATTAAACCAGTTATCAAAGCACAATTTGTAATTCTGATTTCTGGGAATGGTTGTAGACATTCTTGATACAACATTGCTGCCTACTCCTAAGTCTGGTGTGTTGGGAGGAATTGTATTGCTTTGTTGACCAGCAAATATTTCGTAACCATATGAAAGTCCTGAAGCTCCACTAAGAACAAAATCTTTATACCCTCACTTATACGGCTTCTTACGATTGTATTTCTTCAAAGATGATCTTGCTTTTGTAGGAATGATCTGTTCGTCCACAGACAGGTATTCATCTTTTGGCACCAAAAGCAAACGCTCTCTCAATTTTGTTAGAAGGGGTCTAATTTTATGTAACTTATGCCTTGGTTCACCGACAGACATAAAAGTATCATTGACGTTAAAATGAAGGAACCGTTTTATTTCTTCCCACCTATTATAAGTCATCAATGTAAACACGACTAGGTGTCCCAAGAAAGGATTACAATAACTTCTTGTTGTAGGTAACTGAACGATCGACATAAACAAACATATATCCAAAAATTGTTGTAGTTCTGTTTCAGTTAAATTTAAAGGTATATTAGTTCGCATTTGGACTGATTAGAGATTTGACTGTTCAACGATATACCTACTTTACTACTTCGTTCAAGATCAATTATTTCTTGGGGTAATGTTCCATTTCCTAAAAATCGAAGATCATCTTCTACCGAATGCAAATATGCCTTTTCCCATTGTGGTGGAGGTGTCTTTTTTTGTTATCTTTTGTCCGAGATGAGTTTTATACCTATTTTTTCTTTTGAGGAGGATATTCTCCTCACTATCGAGGTCGCTTTCTGACATTATTTCATCTGCAGTCAAATTTCCACTTTAGTATTCTAAGTCACTTTCAAAAGCAAGAATTTCGTTACCTTATTGCTCATCATCAGAAAGATCTCCTTCACTGACGTTTCCATCCGGTAGATCCACATAACGGTCATAAAATTTCCGAGAGTTCATTTATTTAGAATCTATGTGTAAAACTTAACATAAAAGTCAATTTATTTCTAAAAAATAATAAAACATATTGATCTTCTTTTTTTTTCATTAGAGCATATTTTCCTTTGTTGCATACTGTGCCATTTCTGGCACATATCTATTTTTATTGGTATCTAATACATATTTACTACATATCTGATTTATTTTACTATATACCACTTTTACAATGTTCAAGAACCACCACAATAATTTTTTGATTTCAAAATTAGAATGAACACCAGCCTAGAATCGAGTTTGAATTCTTTTATTATTGAGTCAGCTGTTCACACGTAGCCACCACAACAAATACATGATCAAAGTTTACTCAGAGGCTTCTAACTCACGTAATCGTATATACTTGGCTGTAAGTTTCTACTTTGTCTATGAATAGATAATTTTAGGTCTGTGCTTCAAAGATGGCGCGTTCTGTACCTAGATATAAATATGGTATGTGCCATTTATGGCACAGTATGCGATAAGGGGTTAAGGGTTTGAGAAGAGGTATAGGAACAACTCTTGGTACTGATTGAATAAATGATTGTGCATTTTCAACTAATTTAATTTCCAATTCAGTTTTAGTTTCCTATGCTTGACTATTTTAGGAAACGTCGATAACATCTGTTTTTAAATAATGATATAATTAGTTAATTGAATAGGTGCCACCTGGTTATAAAATTAATCAAGAAAGTTTCATTTTAAAATAGCTGGTCTTCCCAAAATCGGTTTTGTTAAATTGTCAATTATATAAATCTCATAAAGTAACATTAAGTGCCCCAAGAACCGACAATTTAATTCCAGACGAACGGGTTACAATACAGTTGGATCGCTTAATATCTCTACTTAACTCCGAAGTAATTAAAATTACTGTCAATTAAAAAGTCAATACTTTTATTTAATCTATAAAACGAATGATAAATGATAAATTGCATGGTCAACTGTAATAGATCCCAAGAAATCATCGTCTTCTACATCTGATTCCTCCTCAGAAGAATCATAATCTGCGACATTATACTTATTTTCTAAATCTAAAGTGTCATCAATTTGCAAAAATCTGACCTGGCCAGTGACCTTTCTTCTGGAATTTTTTACATGTAGACTGATTGGCAGAACATTTCTCTCTAGAATATGACTGCGGACCACAAAATTCGCACTTAGACAACCTTTTATCTTTATTTGATAGCGAACCACTTTGAGATCTGGAATTGTGCGCACTAAGGTTGTCCGTAGCTTGTACTCAACTAATCTATCTGTGATTACTTAAGAGTTCTTTATTTTGTAAAGCCTGGATCTCTGCTTGTTTTGCTTCAAGTGTTCACTGTGGTAATATCAGAGTTTCTCTCAGTTGAATTCTTTTCGAAGTTTTTGTGTCTAACATACCTACCATAATTCTACCAGGTTTTGGATCTCTCCAATTAAATTTGAATCGTTCAAAAATTATATTTCTGTGTAGAATCAAATCTAATCAAATCAAAAATCATTTAATGTCCTTATAGTGTGTTATTTTCCAATAATGCACCTATTTTTAAACAAGTTAGAAGCGATATAATGCCCTAGGGCATTATGAAACACATTACTAACCAAATAATAACTAAACAATTAATTATTTAATGCGTATAATATATGACGTAGCTATCTGGGGATTAAGTTAAATACTTGTTATCCCCAAGAAAACTACCATAGTATTATATTTACTAACATCCAGTTTTAGTCTATTATGATACATACAAGATATAAACATATACAGTTTCACAATAATTTTGTAGGAATGTCATCGATGGAATACTGTTAACAGAGTGTTCTAATATTATGTAAAACAACTTGAAATGCACGATACTGCATTTCATTAAAGCCAACTTAAATTTATAGATTACAAAATTAACCTTTTTATTCTCACTTCCTCTAACCTCTGTTTACTTACTATCTTCACATCTATGTGTTCCAAACATGTTCTATTGCAGTTCTCAATACTCCCCCTTAATAGAAACTTTCTACTAGACTAAAACAAAACATTCCAACAACAACAACACGTACAATAATTTAGTGTAAGATTTTGTGCCGAAAATTTATAAACTTATTCCTACTTAAAGGCTTAGTGAACATGTCAGCAAGTTGTTCACTTGTATTTATATATCTGACATTAACTATGTGCTTTTCTATTAGATCTTTTACTAAATGATATTTAACGTCGAGATGTTTAATTCTTTTTACTGTTCATGAGAGCTTGTGCAACATTGCATACATAATACAACCAATTAGTTTTCTACATTTATTCTCAACTTCACAACTTTCAGATATCTCTCGTTTTAGTAATGCAAAATTATAATTGCAATCCATAGGTGTAGATACTGACTTACAATCATTCATTCCAAATTTGTTTAGTACATTTATTAAATAATTCTTTTGATTAATCATTATCACACCTTCATGTGTGCTTTGAGTGATACTTAATCCTAAATAATGTCCTAAAGCTCCCAAGTCTTTCATTTTATACGTATTTTTAAGCTCATCTTTTAATATTTATCTTGTTGTCACATGAATCTGTAATAGTCTGCATAAATCAATGCATGAATGCAACTAGCTTTATCAGTGTGAATGTATAAGCAGTTGGCAGATTTACCTCTTATATGCCCTTTTTAGGCCATAAATAGCCTTATTCATTTTGCATATTTTTCTATTTTCCATTTTACAACTTGGTAAGTACATGTTCACGCAATTTACCATGCAGGAATGCACTACACACATCCATCTGATACACTTTCCATTTCTAACATGCACTCAATGCTAACAAAGTTCTTAAAGTATTTAATCTGGCTACAGGTGCATAGACATCTTCCTGTACATTTTGTTGAAAACCTTTTGCAACAAATCTACATTTAAACTGTATCACCTTGTTATTGGAGTCACGTTTAATCTTAAAAATAAACTTACTATCAATTTTTTTGCCCTTTTCATCTGATTCTGTTTTTGTTGCCCTTTTCCACTCGCTTGAGTTGTCACTGTCCGACAACGCTTCTTCGAATGTAGTAGGTTCGTCTGCATCAACGCTAAAAAATTCAATTTAAAGCCTCCATACCTTGCAGGTGGATGTAAATTTTCTCTTGATCTAAAACGGTTAGCCTGTTCTTTCACAATGTCATCTTTTTGTAACTGCTCATTAACTTCCACATCTTGTCCATTGTCATTTTCGGAATCACTTTTCTGTTCTGGAACATCATCTTCCAAATCTAGGCTAACAAACTTTTCTTTGGTACACTCCAGCTCTTCATTTGTACTGCCGGGTTCAAATATTACTTCCCTCTCAATTGACACATTGTTTTTCTCAGAGTAATAAATTCTATAACCTTTTGTATTTTCTGAATAACCCTTTAATAACCCACTTTTCATATCCAATTTCCTTCTTTGTTGTTTTGGTGTCTGCACCCATACTTTATCTCCAAACGTTCTCACTAAGTTTTGTAGGTCAAAAGTCTTACCATGCCATAGTTCAAATGGTGTCTTGTTGTCAATTGGACTTGTACCAGATCGATTTAAAAGGTAGACAGCTGTGTTCGCTGCCTCTGCCCAAAATTTGTTCTCCATTCAGATTTCTGCTAGCATAGATCTTGTGGCCTCCATGATAGTTCTGAATTCCCTTTCAGCTTGCCCATTTTGTTGTGGTGTATATGCCACTGTCAACTGATGTTGAATTCCATGATGTCTAAATAAATCACTAACACTTTGGTTTAAAAATTCTGCCCCATTATCACTACGAATGGCCTTAATTCTTCTTCCAGTTTGAGTTTGTGTATAATTTATGAATGCTTTTAACTTTTCGATTACTTCACTCTTATGCTGTAGAAAATACACAGTTTTATAATTTGAATAATTATCTTTAAGCAAAAGCATATAACGTGAGCCCTTTATTGACTTCTCTTCAATTGGACCGCACAAATCCATGTGAAAAAGATCACAAATGTTTTCTGCTCTGGACTTACTCTCTATAAATGGTTGTCGATGATGATTCCCTTGAATGAATGACTTACAGAATTCTTTTTCGCCCCGCACTTTAATATTCTGACGTTTTAACAGATTTTTCACCTGTGTAAAACTCTGATGTGCTAGAGTTTTATGCCACCAAGTAAGATCTGCTTTCTGATTTCCAATTAAATAGTTTGCTGTGTCACAAGGTGGAATTCAACATTCTAAACAACTTTCCTGATTGCATAGCTATTGCAATCACTATTTTTACCATATTTGCATCAGATGCTAACAACAGTCCCTTGTCCATTGCACCACCCTGGGAAAACTAATTGGCTTCCAACTTCTCCACAAACAATACATCCTTCAGCACAGCTTTATGAAACACTGCCATTGTATGCTAAAATGTTTATATTTCCATATGCAGTTGCCTGCATCAAGGATCCATCACCTATTTTTATGTCTTTCGGTGGATTAAGAATCTTAAGTTCACTAAATAACTCTTTATTCTTACACATGTGTTGG
Source organism: Vesta saturnalis (assembly GCA_036346205.1). Taxonomy (NCBI): domain Eukaryota; kingdom Metazoa; phylum Arthropoda; class Insecta; order Coleoptera; family Lampyridae; genus Vesta; species Vesta saturnalis. The sequence continues at coordinate 9,625,514 of JARFJB010000036.1, read as the reverse complement.
TTGGGAAGCCCCGCTGTCCAGGAACCATTCTGTGTCCACTTGCGATTTCACATAATCATTTATTGCCATTAAGGCACACTGATCACTCTGATCTTGTAGGTTTCTATCTTCCTTTTTCATTTTGTATCTACAGTTATTTATCGTATGGCCCTTCTTCTTACAATAAAAGCACACTAGATTAACTTAATTACAATTCGATTTAAAATGTCCAACTTTACCACACCCATAACATTTCTTATGTGTTTTTCTAGTTAATAATGCCACTACTTCTTCTTTGTCCCCTTTTAGTCTTTCCTCTTCGTCCAATAATCTTGTAGTTAAGTTGTCTTCGAAGGTGACATTTTAAAACTTTTCATTTAAAAGATGTGCACTTACATCAGACTTGCGTTCATATATGGTTTCCAGCTTTTTCCATATTTCAGAAGCACCGTTACATTGCATAATATTAGGCAAAATTTCATTTTCTATTCTCGTGACTAAGATTTCTTGTGCCTTTGAATCGTTTTTTCTCCAATCTTCCTCCAAATTCGTTTCCGAGGGTTCTTTCTTTTCACCGCTCGTAATTTCATATAGACCTTTTTCTTTTAACATAATTATTACTTGGAAGTTGGAACTTCCATGTATTCCAATTCTTTCCGTTTAACTTATTAAACGTAATAACATTTCTTGTAGCATCCATTTCAATCTTAAAAAACAACCGCCCGAGCACTTTTTTTTTCTTGGTTATGTATTTTAAAATTCACAATTTTTAATAACTATTTCTAACTGGGCCCATAACCTGTTAACAGAGTGTTCTAATATTATGTAAAGCAACTTGAAATGCACGATACTACAATTTATTAAACCCAACTTAAATTTATACATTACAAAATTAACCTTTTTATACTCACTTCTCTAACCTCTCTTTACTTACTATCTTCACACCTATGTGTTCCAAATATGTTTCTATAGTTTATTTGCTGCTGAGTGTCCGATATGGAATTATCCCCTACAAGCCCTTGTCCAATTTGTGTTAAAGAGAAATGTAAATAATGCGACGTTTAGTTAAATACCGACCGTTCGTAGTGTTCTGCAAAAATTAACCGTAGTACTTTAGTAAATAGTTTCGACAGTGAATCGTATTCCCTTGAAGTTGGAACTAAGTTGCCGCTTACTTATAGCAGTAGTTCGCGAACATTTATTCATACGTATAACGTTAGCTCACCCATTCAAATATTTTGTCATCTATTTTAATTCTTAATAAAAAGGAATAATTATGTATTTAGATTAAAAATGTACTTAGAATGTGAAAAAATGTAGTAATATTTTTATGGTACAAGTTAGAACAACACGAAATAGAAAATAAACCTTTCTCAAAATATATAATCTAAATAAGTTTATACTCTTACCTACTCGTATATCAAATTGTATTTATTTTACCTATTTACGATTTACGATTTATAGTAACAGGTAATAATTATTTAACACGTATATTAGAACAAAAAATATTATTTAAGTTATACAAATGTTTGTACCAAATAATATCCATAATTTTGTTTTAACAATTTTTAATTTATACCAAGAAGTGGTAACTGAATATTTAAAAATGTATACATATGTACATATTTAAAAACTAATAAATAATATAATTACTACGATCTCTAATCGCTATTTTAAAACGTAAAAATTATCAATAATATAAATTAAATTATCCAAACTTATATAACTATGTACCTATTGAAACCCGAATAAATGTTTGCAAACTACTGCTCAAAGTAAGCGGCAACTTAGTTCCGACTTCAAAGGAATATGATTCACTGTCGAAACTATTTACTAAAGTATTACGGTTCATTTTTGCAGAACGCTACGAACGGTCGGTATTTAACTAAACGTCGCATTATTTATATTTCTCTTTAACACAAGCTTCGAGTCTTTGGGTTTACTATGACGGAAAGAAGACACAAATTGGTCAAGGGCTTGTAGGGGATAATTCCATATCGGACACTCAGCAGCAAATAAACTATAGTGCAGTTCTCAATAAATACGAACGTTAATGTATCTTAATATGATTCATATATGAATAAAAAATTCTCTCTCTGAAGCATCTAGATAGGAGGTCGGCGTATTCGGAAACTGAACAGATATTTCTTCTGATTGATGTCCAATTAGATACATTGGCCACACTGTTGGAATTGAAAAATTAAAATTTTCTGGGGGCGTGACATTAATAGATGACAGTATTTGCGCCTGTGCCGTACTCACCGTAATTGAATGAATAATATCTGAAGCTTCTGTTAGTAGTCGTTTTGTTTGACTTCAACACTAGATTACTTTATTTTCTTATACCTTCTCACACTGTGTTATCATGTTTTTACTGTATGATTTCAACACGGTATTGAGAATACTTGGGCACGTATCCGATTATCTCAAGGATATATATGACATTTATTCGTAACCCAATAACTAACACAGCAAAAGACGCAATCATAAAACTTTACTTCTCTTTGATAAACGGTGTTTGTTATACTAACAAACTGCATATAATATCTAGGCGTATGGTTTACGAGATTCCACATTTATTTTATTATTTCTTAATATCACTGCAAAACCCAAGGGTAGAAGTGGAGTAACAGGCAACAGGTGCATACAGTATGTCCAAGATAAGGATGCACTGCATGCGCATCTCAGAAACCATGATACAGAATCGGTTAAATTAGGAAAAAGTTGCGCAAGGCTAAACCAGCGTTAGAAAAGTCAATTATCTTTTGTTCTTTTGTCAAATTTTTGGAGTTATTTCAAAAAGTACTTTCTCATTGCCACTGTTTGAACTCTACAAGATAATATTTATAATTTTTTATCCGACGTTTCGTTTACGAGTAAACATCATCAACTTTATTTTTTTATATATGACGCAAAAACATCATACACCCTGTGTAGCATTTTCAATGATGTATAAAACAATGTGATTGATTGCATACCTTTTTTAATTTCGTTTTTTATGTGTAGAGTTTGAACAAAAAGACAGCTTCATAATTATTTTAACTTTTAAGTAGTTTACAAAGGTAAACTGATATTACTGGGAATACGTCACTTTTAACAAATTTTCATAAATAAGCTCTTCTTATTGTTAAATGTAAAACTGCAGTTACCGTTTCTGTAGTAGTTTCATTAAACACTGTGGTAACTACTCTGAAAAGTTGTTTGTCCGTTTCGAAATGATGAACTTAACTTGGTTTTTATAAGTAACCCTAATGGAAAAAATGCAATGGGGTTAAGTCAGGTGACCATGTTGGCCAGACAGTCTCCCTGCAAATTTTTGGTAAAGGTACTCTCGAACCTGCCTAGCGTTATGCGCTAGAGCACTGTCTTGTTGAAACTTTAAATTTTGTATATTTTGTAACGGCAAATTATCCAGACTTTCTTTCAACTGAATATCTGGCAAAGTTGAAATAACTTCCCCGTGTTAAGGTACTGTGGTAAATAAAAGGTCCAAAATATTGTTGTTTCAAAAATTCCGCACCATATGTTGAATCCAAATTGGCGTTGATATCTGGATTCTTTATTTAGCCGTGGGTTGTTGGGTACCCAATAATGAGTATTACATCTATTATATATCCCGTTGTTAGTGACCATACTGTCGTCCGACTAAATTATTTTAAAGGGAAAATTAAAGTCGATTTCACATTACCTGGTATACCATTCACAAAAAGTCCTAATTTCATCTCCAGGTCGAAGTTCGTGGTAAATTCTATAATTATGGGGCTTAAATTTATTTTTTCTCAGAATAAAATGGGAAGTAGATTTCGCTACTCCAATTTGGTTTTCAATTTGTCTTGTGGCCACTTCAGGATTTTTAATAACTGCTTGAATAACTAGATATTTAATAAAAGTTGATAAAAGTATAAATACCATATTGTAGACCTCAAAAAGTGACAATGAGAAAGTACTTTTTGTTTTTTGATATCTTTTGAAATAACCAAAAATAAACACGAAAATAAAAAAAAACATATTTTTCAAAATATTGAAAACACGAAAAAAGGTAATTGACTTTTGCAAGCGCTGTTTATATTAGAGCAATAATAGTCAAATAGAAAAAAAATTATAAAGTTTTGCCATTTGGAGATTATACGTAGTTTTCAAAATTAAAAGAGTTCCCAAGTTAGAAGTGTGAGCTTCACTCCGAAAAACCACCCCAGTGCGCACTAAGTTGGTTTTTGGCATTTTTCTCAGAAACTATTGAACGGACAAAAAATTGTATGCTTATTGAAAATGTTCATCATAAAAGTTTCTACAAACGTTTTTTTTTTGCTTATTTCATTTTATTCAATGTATTTAAAAAATAACCGATTGAAAAAAGGGGTATAAACGAACACAGGTCACCTTCTGACTTATAGTCCCCAAAAGTGATTTAACGTTAAAAGTATTCACGCGACAGCTGATAGAATATAACAAAAATATGTGCAAAAGCATGCTTTTGTGTAATATTTAGGTTCTGTTTCTCTAACATTTTAACTTATTTTAGTGTTGCTGCTCGTTTGCACACCACCCATGAAGTAGAGCTATCGGCGCGTTTTTTTTACGTGGTCTACCTTATAGCTATTCAACTAAACTACCTTTGATCTACATGCCATCGTCTACAGTGTCTTCCTTGTACTCGGTATTCGTACAACTTTGCCCACGACAAGTTCCGCACATAGTTGTACAACGCAAACCAGCCTAACGCATCCGCACCTTTTCACGCAACCTTGTTTCCAGTTGCAAGTTATTAATTATAAAATTGAGGCTCTGTTGTGTATATAGGTAACAGTGTGTTGTTAATTTTCTTCCAGCCTCATCCCTGTTAAAAATGACAGAAACCAATAAAAAAAAAGCTACGAGTCTCTATCTGGCTGAATATGAGTATTTGGAACCGGCATTCCTTATACAGGCAGATAGAAAATGTATTTGGAATTCCAGAAGAAGATGTGTTGTATATTAATAGGGAATTCCGGATAATACCCAAAATTACTAGGTAATTCTAGATACATTTACATAGGAATCCCATAAGAAATTATGCATAAAAAATATTTACCCAAGATTTCCAGATGGATCCATATAAGCAATTTGTGCCCTACTCCTTTAGATTAAAAAACCCCTCCTGTCCTAACCAACAAATAATATCATTTATTTATAATTACATATATATATATATATATATATATATATATATATATATATATTTAGTAGAACTGAGTGTATATAATCTGGTAGTGTGAGGTACAGTGCTATACCTATGTGTTATTTACATAATATTTCTTTGGCTTCCTCTACACCAAGTCGTAAGTAACAAATTACAAATTAACAAATGTAACCATGTAAACTATCTTTACAGAAAATCAATCGTCATTTAGTCCAACTTCTAGTAATCTACTTACTAATGAATATGATAATGACAATTTTACACTATTATAATGTAATAATGAAAGTCCTCAGACGGATTTGGATAATCGCTTTGATTCTGATACTGAAAGTGTTGAATTAAATGATATAGATAATATAGAAATAAATAATAGAGAAAACTATAATGAAACAGAAAAAACCCATGAGGAATGAATGTTTCCACAAGCTGGATTAACTCAAGAGGCTGTACGAATTATGGTATTACGCCTAACATTACGCCATAACTTACAAATCAGGCACGTAAAGATATTTGAGGACTTTTAAGTACATGTGCTAATTTGGATAATCATTCATTTAGTACAAATTACTCTTTTGCAAAAAGTTTGATCCTCCTGAGCATGCTATACAATATACATTTTATTGTACTACCTGCAAATCAGAATTAATTTCAAACATATCGCAAATGAACATTAAAAAAGAACGCAAACAATGCTCCAATTGTAATAGTACACAAGATATTTCATTGGCAGGATCCAACTACTTTATATTAACTGATATATCTTATCTCTTAAAAATGATGCTGGATGAAGACCAAAGACTTTTTAATATCATCATAAACGTAAAAGAAAATGTGGCGTCAACAGAAATTTCGGACGTAAGCGATGGTGAACTTTTTATAAGAGTTTAAAGAAGAAACAAACTTCCAATATAACTTATAACTTCAACATTGATGGAGCACCTATTATTGCTTCTTCAAAAAAATCAGTGTGGCCAATACAGGTTATTATTAATGAATTACCTCCAGAAGAAAGGTTTAAAAATATAATTTTTGGTGGAATCTGGATAGGTAACACTGAACCAAAAAGTGCTTTAATGAACACGATTATGAGAGGCTTTGCACATAATGCAAAAAAATATCAAATGATGGCATCAGAATTATACACCCTAACAATGGACTCCAAATAATTGTAGATATAATTTATCAAATTAAGCAGCAAGTTAAAGGTCCAGTGGGAATCGAAAAACAAATTGCAAAAAAAATGGTAACCATGAATACATTTATATATGAGATATCAGAAAGTATCTTCGTTCGGTACAAATTTATTTAATAAGTGCAAACTTCCAATATTAAAAAATTGGAAACAGTTACATTTATAGGATCAGGTTCATTACTTTCTACAGTTAAAGTTGCACAATATTTACATTTGTTAAATATAAATGTCAATGAAGGTAACCAAACAAACTGGTTTTCACATACTAAATGTATTATGAATAACATGTATCACAGCAAGGAGTATGACAAAGCAAAGAAAACCGACGATACATTTGTAAAAACAAAATCAGGAGAATTTGTTCATATATTAAGTTTTATTAGCAGCAATTTTGGTGATTACATGATCATTCAAACATATATAACTGTACATATATTTTATGCTGAAACTACACTACAGCATTTGCATAAAATTGTGTTAAAAAGTAGTAAATCCTTAGTACCTATAATTAATATAGAGAGTAAATGTATGCATTTGGCAGTAGATGAAACTGAATACTTACGCGAGTTTCCAAACAAATTCGAAATTCAATAAACAATAAAATGCTTAAAATTATTTTAATATTGTAATATTACAGAGATTGTTAATAAGTAAATCGTGTGCAAGTTCAATTTCTTTTTGTAAGTCCATAACTGTACTTTCTTCTGTAATTATAATCATTAAATAAAATTGAAACAATTTACTATTCATACCAGAGTCATTTTTCCTAGTGGTTCTAGGAGCCCTTTCCAAATCTGATATTTTTGAAGCAATAATACTGTCAACTTTTTTATTACAATATAACTGGGCTCTTTCTAAATCCATTCCATTTTGTGATAATCGATATCTTACAATATCTAAACAAAAAAAATAAAAATAGAATCATTACAATTTTTTATTTACCATGTATCGCGATTAATTTTGTAGGATCCAGAAATAAAGCAGCTTCCCCTTTTGTCCTATTGCACTTTTGTCCAGTTACCGATGATAGGGCAAGTGTATTGCTACCATATACTACACATGCTAGTGCACGTATAAATGCACCATCCGACTTGCTTCTTACATCGATTGAGTTATAAATTTGAAGAGGTAACCATACATTTTGTCCCAAATTAATCTAAAAAATAAGTAATATGCTGCATGGAATTGAATGATTTTTAGTTGTAACATACTCGCTTGTCATCAAATGTATAACCTACTGGTTTATCCTGCATATTAACTTCCGGAATAACGTGGTTTTCTTTAGACCATTCAGAGTTAACTTCATTTCTGAAATATTAAGATAGAACAGTTCAAAATTATTACTTTAATCCATACCATTCCAACTTGACAACGTTTCTTTTTGTAATTTAATATTTAATTCTACCACCTCTTCATTTTTGTCTGTTAAGAGTTGCAATTGTTCTTTCAATGCTTTATTTTCTACTTGAAGAGCTTGAATAATTCACTCATCTTTTTCAAAAACTTTGAAATTATTACTGGATATTTCTGCTATTACAGTGTTGTAGCTTTTGTTGGATAATGTATTCTGATTTTGCATGGCATTTTTCTTTCTCTAAAAACAAAAGTGATGTCATTTTTTAACTACAACTTATTTAATATAGTATTAATAACTTAAATAAAATTTTACCATTGTAGTGCTGCATTAACTTCCTCAGTCTCAGTAATTTCAGAGTCAATATCATTTTCATAACTTGAAAGGGGCAGCCGAATTCTCTTTGATTCGGACTTTTCAGTAACTTCATGTTTGCTATCTGCAATTGAAAGATAAAATACACTAAACATAGCATGATAACAAATTAAAATTAGTAAGCTCTTATCACCAATACCAATAATATGTGCACGATAATAGTGTTGATCCTCATCGTACAAAACTATATTTTTTAGAAAAGTTCACCTCATTAGGGTTAAATTTTTTTATACAACTTGTTTTTACAATACGTTTTACGCCATCATCGACGAAAGAAATATAGGCGAACGCCATTAGCTACCCTAAAATTAAAAGATCTTTCTTAATTTTGAGGTGTGTTAAATTACCAAATTATTTAGGATAATTAAAAAAAAATGGGACAACTTTTTACTAACATTTTAGAGGAAAAATATAATATCACTTACCTATATAAAATAGTTAATAGTTGTGAAATAGTTTACACAAAATGCACCATCCACTATGATGCAATAGAATAGTGTGTAACAAGTGCAGAAAATTGCTAATTTCTCACGAGAAAAAGTTGCAATTCAAACGAGTGAGAAATTAACAGTTTTGCACGTGTTGCACACTATACTTTTTCTACAACCACACCATATAGAACTGTATATAATTTTATTTTCAAACAAAGTTATTACCCATTTAAGTTTATTTATTGAACAGTAACATACTTATCTAAGAATTTCACGTTAAAATGTTTAGTTATAGTTAACCGTAAAATTAGAACAATTTTGAATAACAATTTTTGGTGAATTACTTTTAGAAATATTTAAAGTATTAGGATGTAGAGGTTGATGGTCTATCGCTAGATAATTCTGTACTTGATGTTGGCGGAGAAACCGAATGTAGTATTTTGTTTGCAACATTCATTTTGGAGTACAAAGAGTCATCGACATAACCTTCGGCGACGCTGTTGGATTGCCAACCTTCACGGCGTTTCAATGTTAGAAGGTCAGCTCCTGCATTTGCTAACATGGTTGCCGAAGTTCGCCACAATGTGTGCCCCGTGTACAATTCTGGATTCGGTAACTTTAAAAATTATGCAATTTCTTAAGGCATTTTACCAAATTTGTTTATTCCTACCACTTGTCGTGTGCATTTTCCTTTTTGATAATTTAAAAAAAAAACGGTTTTCAGATATCTCAGAAGGACGCAAAGAAACATATTTCTTGCAGAGGTTATAAAAATTACCGGTAATTGTTAAACTTCTTGAAACTTTTGTTTTAGTGTCGTTTAATTTTATTAATAAAGCATTCTATGTCATTTATTTTTAACTTCCACAATTCGCCTCTTCGACATGCACCACTAATTGCAATGATCATTGCAACCTGCAATGATAAAAAATATTAAATATTTATTATTTATTATAATTGTGTTATCTAAAAGTACCTTTGTTAGTAGATATCGATCATCTGAGACTTCTTGTAAAAATTGCCTTATTTGTTCCGATGTCAAAGTATGTGCTTTTTTGGCGGAATATCCTGTAGAGTTTCTCTTTAAAAAGGCACGTGATTTTGAATAAGTCGATATATCGATGGCATGATTAATATTAATGGTAGAACATGGAATATATAGACCATAAAGTGGAAGCTTTTTTCACTTTTGACATTTCTTCGAAATAGACCATTACAACGTTTTCAGAAATACTTTTGGTTTTATTTTTTTTCTTCCAATCCATAAATTGTTTGTATACATTTTCATATTTTTCTCTTGACGTAGAAGGTAGTAAATTCAACGACAATAAATTAGCTTGTTCCCTGAGTTCTGGAGGTATATTTTCTATTTCTATATCAGAATTATCATTATCAGTATCCATTTTGTTGTAATTTCGTTTTAAAAATAATTTAGACAGGAAATGTTTGACGTTTACGAAAAATAAACAAGCGACAGTCGCTGCGAGCCTTCCTTGATAATACATATCTGAGCATATCTAAATATCGCTGCTATAGCGCAGTAGGTAGAGTCTTCGCTTCGTATGTGAAAGGTCTCGGGTTCGATTCTAGACAACTCAGGTTTTCTTATTATTTTATATTATAATATATTATTTTATTAATAATTACCAGTTTCAAAGTGCACTCTAGCTAATTTTCGTTCTCGAAAATTTTTCTTTTTAGTTTTGGTGTGTAGATATTATATGGTGTGCCGGAAAATACCTTGCGGCACAGAAATGTCACTTTACGGTACGCTTATGTCAAATTTCTTATTATTGTGAGAAATTATCAAGTTTGCGAATATAAAAATATGCAGAAAAGCGAGTTTTGATTAGTGGTTGTAGAAAAAATATTTTTCGGTACACGTTTACGAATAAGGTTATTAAACAAAATGCAGTGGTAACAAATAAGTTTACTTACATCATTGTGTTGTTTAAACTGCAGTAGAACAAAGTTTAATCATTCATAACCTCACGCAAGGATTTAGTTTTACTTTCAACTTAAATTTATAAAACGCACAATTAGAAGCACCGCACACAAGCATGTTAACTGAAATACTTGGGAAATTCATTTAAATTCCGTATACATACTCATTAAAACTTCATGATATACGTCATTTATGGAATTTCTTGTAGAAAATGATTCGTCCGAACATTACTCCGGATAAGCACAGATAGACCTTATAGAAATGGACAGAAACTTAATAAAAAATCATAATTGTTTCATTAGGTTTATATATGTCATTTTTAACAGGGATAGATTGGGTTTAAAGATTGTTCTCGCCATATTTGTACTTGCAGGAAAGTACACGGGAATGTTGTTGTGGTGCAGCTGATGTGGGAGGTAATTGCGATAAAACTACAGTGCTGTGTGCTTGTGCCACTAATTTATTAAAACAAGCGTATCGTTACTCGCTTAGGCTGCCTTCTGATGGTTGAAGTTTGTAAAGTTCCAGTATAAAACTTTCACTGGCTTTCCCAATTTCCTCAGGGGTTGAGTTTGGGTGGTTAAAAACATCTACGATACTATCAAGGTCTTTTTACCTATTAAACATTTGTACGTCTTGTTGTTTTCTTTGTCCAAAAAATCCTGCGTCACAGTCGCTTATGGAATGAATAAAGAAAATAGATTCTTTTAATTTGCGTAAAATACTAGATGATTGTAAATTTCTGGAACTGTAAATTCGTCTTTTCACATTACCTACGACCTTTTTTAGAAATATAATGACTCTATCTTCGGGGAAAACTACTGTTAGTAAAACAAGAAGGTCGGCGTCTTGTACAACAACTAGAACTTTTTTCTGACATTCTGATGGTGGTACGGACAATCTGGACATCAGCATCATCTATTGCAATTGATGTGCTGATATTTTCGCTATTCAGGTGTACAGAAAGCTTCGAAATGAGTCGTTTCTTATTTTTAATATTGCTTATTTTTAATATTGCTTACTTTGTTCTTCGACCAATAAGGTATTGTTATCAAAGACGATCTCACGACTCGCACGTTTAAGTAATTGCCCTTCACGTTCGATATATTTTATACTTGTACTGTTTTCGGAGTAGCCGTCGAATACCACAGTAACTTTTTGACCATAGCGCTTCCGAATAAAGTTGGTATATGCAGCATAAACATCAGATGAAGACGAATTCGTGTATTTAATATACGCTGAAAGCAACAGCTGACTTCGATCGCTCATTGCTCGAAATCCATTGATTAAAATGAAATAAGTAAAAGAACCTTTATAAGGAATATGTTTAGTAAGTATAAAATTTTCTTTTGCGCCCAGTAGTTTTTGAGAAAAACTCTAAAACCAACTTAGTGCGCATTAAGGGCGGTTTTTGGGGGTGAAGCTCACACTTCTAACTTGGGAACTCTTTCGATTTTGAAAACTATCCCTTTGGTGCGTATAATCTCCAAATAGCAAAATTTATAATTTTTTTTCCAATTACGCTAATATCAATGTACTATAAGGTCTCTCCCTTGCGCAACTTTTTCCTAATTTAACCGACTCTGTTTCTATCATGGTTTCTGAGATCCACTGCATCTTTATCTTGGACAGACTGTACACTTAGGAATTGTAGACAAGCATAATTACACATCAACTTGGAACAATCAAATTGGTCGTTTTGTATCGACGTGATTATATTGGTCAAATAAAAAGAAATGGTTTTAAACAGGATAGTAACGTAAGAAATAACCACCTATACTAATTCAATGGAAATAACGTTGTCTTTTCAAAATTACGGGGGATATACAGTATTTGTTGTCCCTAGCATAGATGGCTTTAAAATATGTTGCCCCTGGTAACCGCACTTGTTTTATCATTTTATTGACAAACTGCCAAATTTGGTTAGTCGAGCTTTAATAGTGTCAAAGTTGTACAAGTGGAAAGTAGTGGTTGTACGAAGATTTTGGGAAATGGAAAAAAGTAAGCTTCATGCTGTCATCAAGTACCTACAAAAGAAAGGTTTAACAACTAAAGAAATTCATGCAGATATGGTTGGCGTGCTTGGAGATTCTACTCCTTTCTATCAAGTAGTAATAAATTGGTCTCGAGCGTTCAAATGTGACAGAACAACCTACGAACATGCAAAAGGTGGTGGTTGGTCGCATTGTGCGTGTACTCAAGAAAACATTGATCTTGTGAATGACACGATCAGAGAAGATCGTCGATTGACAACAAGACGTGTAGCGGAGATAACAGCTCTTTCAAATGGTACGATTGGAACCATAATAAATGACTATTTAGGGCTTGGTAAGGTGTCAGCAAGATGGATACCCTGAATGTTGACGGCCGAACAAAAGCGTTTGAGAGTCACATCTTCAATAGCCAATTTAGCCTTGTTTAACCGTAATCCTAAATGTTTCCTCGATCGCTATGTTACGGTTGATGAAACTTGGGTTCATCACTTCGATCCCGGGTGCAAACAACAAAGTATGGAGTGGAGTTATTCAGGATCTCCCCTCCACGCAAATTTCGTGTTCAGACGGGCAAGATAATGGCTACAGTTTTTTGGGTTGCCGAAGGAATGGTAGATTTTTTGGAATGTGGCCACACAATCACTGGTCAATATTTTGCAGCATTAGTCACAAAACTACGTTATTGCATTAAAGAAAGAGAAGAGGAAAACTATCACACGGAATTCTCTTTCATCAAGACAACGCCCCAGTTCAAGCATTCTATGAATGCAATTCATAACGCTGGGTTTGAAGTTATGGAGCATCCACCTTACTCCCCTGACTTAGCTCCCAGTAATTTTTATTTATTTCGAAAGCTAAAAGAGAGTCTTCGGGTAACAATATTTGAGAGCGATGAAGCAGTTATGGCAGCAGTGCAGGACTTTCTCTGTGATTAAGACTCCGAGTTTCTCAAGAAAGGTGTTGCTATGCTTGAACGTAGGTGGAATAAGTGTCCGCGTTCAAGAGGATTATGTTGAAAAATAACGTTGTATTCTATACTAGAGACATTAAATACTGTGCATCCCTCGTACTGACTCTAAAATGACACTATCCTAGAAAACATTCACTGAATATTGGTCCATCTACAAAAAAAAAGTTTGAGTAAACAGTAATTATGTAGAACGTAGAACAAAAATAGTTTACCCTAGAGCAATTATTCGATTTATGCATTTGCATCGCTTTTATAGATATGCAATATTAACATTATGTTATTTTAGGAATGAGGTTTGTTTTTGATGCCACTCCCGACTGTGAAGTTATACATGGAGCTTTATATTCATGTTTGCGTGCAATGTTTGGATTATCAGTCAGTGGAATACTAGTATGCATATTTTCATGTATGCTCGTTTATCAATTGTTAAGGTAAGTGCTATTTAATTCCCATTTTCTTCAGACTCATTTTTGTACCTATTGATGAATTTTTTAACATTTTTGTTTGTGTCCTGCACCTGCAAATTAATGTCCTTAATTAATACACTGGTATGCTTTAAATTTTAGTCATGAAAAAAAGAAAATGTACTGGGAGCAACTAGAATTAAGATGTCGTTCGCTTTATCAGCAGAGTGGTGCCCCTGCTAGTACTCATAGTTCAATGAGGGGTACTTCTTTTCCATCAACAACATATTGCAGCTGTTGTGAAGAGTGTCGTTATCCCCCGCTATCTACAGGTCCACATTTATTTCCATGGGATACCCATGCTTTGGAACGGTGATTATAACATATATTTGTTTCTAAAATAATCATTTTATCATTAGTTTCTGGACACCAGGACGAGTAGGAAATTTTTATTCACCTAATCCTGGCGAAGAAGGAAACCCTGGAATTGGCGAAACTCATCAACGAGAAAGAAATAGTGGGGGATGGAATTGGAGACGTTTACCATGGAATCGTGGAAATAACACACAACATAATGTACCGGAATCTAACAGGTAAATACATAATTTGTTAATTACGTGACGATATATACATTACCATCGTTCTTCATTAAAGGGAACACTCTTTAACATATGAAGGTGGAATTAGCAGTTCTGATAGCCAGTATGGGTTTGGTAATCAACAAGGTAGTGAAACTAGGCATACCTCAACAGATCCGGTTTCGGGCTCCTCTGGATCTTACAGTGTACTTGATAATAGACCTGTAGGAGGTGTTTATGTATGGGGACCTCCGCCTCCATATTCTAATCCGAATTCTCCTGCCAGAAGACCTTTTCATTCACCATCTAGGTAAATGAATATAATATTTCATATGAGTAGTAACTTAAAATATTTTTAACCTTTGTTACAGATACCACCATATTCATCATCATCCACATGCTCATAATTCCCATTGCCAAGTAAATAATGAAAACCAAAATCAACCGTTTTCAAATGATGTACACTTGAGGCGTAGTCGTTTACAACCTGCGAATAAAGCAAACTACGAAAACACCTTAGAAACGGAAGTACACCAATCAAACGATAATAGTGAAAGCACTGATACATCAAGCTGCATTGATCATGTTCCGCATAATTTAACTGTGAGGAAAATGAAGAAAAAGGTTGATATTTCGTCTTTAAAATCTCTAAACCAAGTGTGTCAGAATAGAATCAATATTCAAAATGTATTTAATCCGAATTGTCAAGGTTATTCTGCTGAAAATGATAATATTCATGAACACAATTATAACGAAAATTCGATAACGGAGGGAAATCAGCAAGTACTAAATGACAATCAGTGCCGATTTTTACCTCGACTACAAGGCGTCGAAAATGCCGCATTTCAAAATCAGGAAAGCCCAACTACAAAACCTGAAACTAGTGAATCAGAAGTTTATTTTGCGGATGTCAGTAGTTGTTGCAATAATTCAGTAAAAAATGATGGACAAGATTCTTCAGTGTATGATGAAGCTCTAGATATACAGAAAACCAGGTTAATGCAGCTGCAAAACATACAAACACCTCCAAATGAAAAAGAAATTGCTACAAACAATCAAATTTTACAAACGTTTCAAGAAAACATATCATCTTCTACCGTAACGGAAGATGAGGAATATTTAGCGCATAGATTAGGAAAACGTCAATTGTCTACTCGAAGTCGGTTACCTTTTCCATTACCTGGTACTCATGATGTGTGTGATATTAGTCCAGATCCTTGTATTCAACTAATACCGAAGGATATTTCACAGAGCAGCTTGTGTAGTAGTATTCAAACACCTCTTACTGAAACTACGGATGACGCCGTTTCACCTTCTTCACCAAACGGACAAAATTATTTTGATGATAATGTAAGTGTGGATCAACATCATATTAATCAACGTCATGGAACGTTTAGTAATTCAAATTTAGACCAATTTCTTGCACCTGATGCACAATATGAAGTTATACAAGAGCAATCAAACTCATCGCCATTTAGACAAAATTATAATCCAACTTGTACTACAGCACCAACTTTTAGCAACCTTACAAATACAATATCTAGTGTAAATAACTTCGGTCAAAATTATCTTAACCAAAGTTTAAGTAAAAATTACAATCCTGTTCAGAATTCAAAAAACGTTCCTCCAAAAACTTTAAATTTTAATCAATTTTCTAACACTAAAAAAAATTTGGGTTCTAATATATCAAATTTAATTCAAAACCTTGGTGTAAATCCTGTTGGATTGTTATATAGTGAAGCAAACAGTTCTGTGGACGAAGAGGTACAGTGCCAAGGATGTCATAGTGATGGTACCATGGATTCAGGATGGCATAGTGGCTCTGAAAAACAAGAACGGAACACAGAAAGCAGTGAAAATTGTACTCATCGAGCTGTGAATGTTTAAAGTCAAAGTTTAATTAAAATTTAATTATCGTGAACGAAACGTTTCCAGTAAGGGCAATAAGATAAAAATGTGAGGATTTTGGGTAATTTTTCTTTATTAACTTTGTTGAGAGACCATGTCCTCATTGAAAATGATATTGTGCGTTTTCTTGTATTGACTAAAAGCGTTTATTTCATACAATGTTAAATTACAATGTTAGGTAAAAGATTAATTAATTTTTATTTTATTAATAGTTATAAAATTTAAATAAAAAATAAATTTAACTTTGATGTAGTTTCGTTACATTTTAATACTTATATGTATGTACAGAAGTTTTAACAATTCTTAGCTGTTACTCGAGGTCGATGGTAATGAAAAGTTGGCATATAAACTAAACTTGCTTAGATAAAGTAATGCCATTTGATACAAAAATATAAATTGCTCCTAAAATAGATTCATATTAAACGAAAACAGATATTTAATTTACTAATTACCTTTTCAGTTACAAATTCTTTGCGATTTCGTCTTACCGTCCTAACCGCCAAGCAAACGTCACAGTGTTGTTCTAAGTTAATTTTTTCAATAAGAAATGTAAGTGCTAAAAATAATCCACAAGCCGTAGATCCATTGCTAAAACATATTTAAGTATAAACGTTTACGTACAAGAATCAAATAAATAGTTTATTCAGAGAATCGTTTATTAGTGAGAATTATTAAGCAGCTCCAAATCGTCTATTAATAAAAGATTTAAATGAAGTTGATAGGCGCTGCTTTGATTAATATGAAACATCTAACAATGAATGTATTGCATCAAGGAATGAGAACTGTCGGGCGTTCTGTACTTTCATTACGAGATGGCAGCCTGGTCGACATAAGATTTTCACTTTGGAAAAACAGGAAAGTAAAGAAAGCGATTCTCTGAAAAATCTTGTAACGAACTCGTGTATTAATGAGCGATTAACGATCTCGACTTTTTTAACGCGTGCGCTTTAAAATATCTCGTCGTTAATCGCCTTCATTAATACACTTGATGGTTAAATAACTATTAAACTATTCTTAACAAAGAAAAATTTAAATTAACACACATTCAAAGGTGTAGTAATAATAATAAAACTATAATAGCCTCATAATTATATTAATTCCAGCTGAAATCTGATGTGACTTCTGTGGTTGCAACACAGAAGTTGTATATTCTTTTGTATAACTTAATCAGACTTACGATATAGTACCAGACGACACAAGGAAACGGGAAGTTATGAAGTAACTCTCAGAAAAGCAAGAAAAAGGATTCTTTAACCTTTATTGTTTAAGACAAAACGTACATTACATGCCATTAAAAATTCAGTTTCTAAAAACTATATCCATAATGTAATGGTCATTCAAACTAATGTATTCTTGGAAGCGAACGCTGAGATTTTGAATAACACTTCCATGGAAGAAATTGCCGCGATTTCTTCTCGAATCATGGGGGCAATATGTCACCAAATCGTGAAATTACGTGGTTTCCAAAGAGTTAGCGAACGGCCCTCATTGTCATTCTGGCCATATTGGCATAGGTTCCATTTATCACGCTTTGTGATGAATAGCACACCTAAAGGTAACGTTTTGGCTGTGTAAAGGTCGCTTGTACAATTGAGGGGTGTTTTCAGGTGCCCAATATATAAAATTCTGTTTATTTAGATATCCGCGGAGATGAAACAGAGCCTCATTCAACATACAAAAAATTGCCAAAAAAATCGCGGTTGTCATTAATCTTTTCAATAATTTTTTTCACTGTTGTCATATCACGTAGTCTAATGGTTTCAGTTCCTGTACAACTTGAATTTTGAAAGTTTGAAAATTTAAATAACTGTGGAATATTCCGCGGAAGATTGTTTAGTTTAGGTTTAATACATCTGCGGGTTTTCTTGCCGAACGTTGTAGGGTTGCAACCTTAGCGATACAAAGGCCACGTGGCCTCGGTGACGCAAATATTACATTTTACTATTTTTCATTTCTTCCACTTATCTTTTCGTGAATTCCATTTAGATCTTGCAGAAATCGATCCAGTTATTCTCGCCCGTGTATCCAGATTATAAGAGTGTCCAAATATCTTAACCACAACTTCGATTTGTGACTGGCCGTTTGCATTGCTCGTTCTTTCAGACCATTCATAAATAATCTGGACACTTGGGCGAGAAGAACTGGATTGATTTCTACATCTAAATTGAGTTCAGTTTGCAATGGAACATTGTAGTTATTATATGTTATATGTTATATGTTATATGTTATATGTTATATGTTATATGTTATATGTTATATGTTATATGTTATATGTTATATGTTATATGTTATATGTTATATGTTATATGTTATATGTTATATGTTATATGTTATATGTTATATGTTATATGTTATATGTTATATGTTATATGTTATATGTTATATGTTATATGTTATATGTTATATGTTATATGTTATATGTTATATGTTATATGTTATGTTATATGTCATATGTCATATGTCATATGTCATATGTTATATGTTATATGTTATATGTTATATGTTATATGTTATGTTATATGTTATATGTTATATGTTATGTTATGTTATATGTTATATGTTATATGTTATATGTTATATGTTATATGTTATATGTTATATGTTATATGTTATATGTTATATGTTATATGTTATATGTTATATGTTATATGTTATGTTATATGTTATATGTTATATGATTATATGTTATATGTATATGTTATATGTTATATGTTATGTTATATGTTATATGTATGTATATGTTATATGTTATATGTTATATGTTATATGTTATATGTTATATGTTATATGTTATATGTTATATGTTATATGTTATATGTTATATGTTATATGTTATATGTTATATGTTATATGTTATATGTTATATGTTATATGTTATATGTTATATGTTATATGTTATATGTTATATGTTATATGTTATATGTTATATGTTATATGTTATATGTTATATGTTATATATGTTATGTATGTTATGTATGTTATATATGTTATATGTTAATAATAGCGGTAGCGTTCCTCACAAAAGGGAGAACAACTAGACCATATAGTTTACAAAAAAACCACACACATCAACAGGTACCTGAATTCCCAATCTGATCATCATCCAGCACAATTGGCCAAAGCACTAATTACGAGATCCAAGCGACGGCAGGTTATCAAAACATGCGCGGAAATAAAAACATTAAAGTAAGCTTTATTAGAAAACGAATTCACCGAAAAACACATCTAAAAGGCGGACTAATCGAAGAAGAAAAAGAGGAGGAATAAACAAAGTACTCTTACCGTAAATAAAGGGAACTGACCGGATTACCAGAATTCTAAAAAAACTCAGTATTAAAACGATATTTAAGATGCGCGAAAAGATCGCAACCACATTGCCGAACCAAAAAACCAAAATCAACCTAGAAGATCAAGGTATATACAAGATTCCATGTGCAGACTGTGACCGAAAGAACATAGGTCAAACAAACAGACGTATCAGTGCTAGGCTTCTATAAAACCAGACGGATAGCATCAGCAGAGCATCTAATCAATAGAATAATAAGAGAAGCCTTAATACCCAAGACGACGTGCAGAGACTGCCTAATACGTGGAAATAGGTATTAAACAAAAACCGTCAACCAACAGCTATATATGTTAGAAATTTCTTTAATTCGTTCCAGTCCACCACTAATGATGATAGCTTAGCTGTTGAAACGCGTTCGGTGATTTTAATTTTGGTGTGGTATATAGGTGTATTTCGTTTGTTACAGGTCCTGCCACAGTTTCAGTGTTCCTGATGTTTTATCTTATGTATTGGTTTAAAAATATACCATATAAATTTGTTGAGACATGCACATACACAATTTCACTCGTTTAGGAGAAAAAAATGATAACTGTTCAATCGGTGAAATTCGAGATTATCATAAGCTAAAGAGCATTGATTTTACTTATCGAAATATCGCTATTGAACGAAACTTGTTGCATAAGGGCTATATTGATTTTTTTAAGATTATGGCAACTTAAGAAGATTTTTTTAATGGAACACCATGTATATTTTTTCACAGATGAACTCCTCAAGTATACTTTGATTATTATTAAACATGTCCTATACCTAATAGTAACTGTTTCGGAGAGATTACCTTAGTTTGAAATATGTTTAATCGCTCAATGCAGAAATTAGAATTAAATTAAACCACAAAAATTAACACTATTTGAATCAGTAACACGCAAAAATAAAAACAAAGCAAAACGAGCGACTAGGTATTACAATTTTATTTAAACAACCGTCCATTATTCTCTAAACACTGCCTTCTCCGAATTGTAAAGTCTCTGTCCACATCTTCTAACATTTTAAACCTAATTGATCTGGACGCTTCACGTATCCTGTTTTTTATGCCGACCGAAGCGATAGGTGGCTCTTCGTATACACGTTCTTTTACATATCGTTCTTTTACACATCCGCAAATAAGGATCCCACTTTGAGGATATTCATGGTTTAAAAATTGTCTAATTCCATAGTGGGAAGGAGCACCGTCATGCGTGAACGCAACATCAATACGATATCTTCCAGTAAAATCAGCAAATCGTGTCTCAAAAAGTGAGAATAAACTTGTGAGTCCACGTGTCTATCGAAGAAAAAAGTCCCGGCTACACGTCGACCAAAAATTCCACCCCATGTGTTAAGCGACCAGCTGTGCTGACGGTCAACTTCTCTTGTCAAATGTGGATATATATCGGCATAGTGATGATAATTGTGATTATTCATAAACCCATCATTATGGAACGTTGATTCGTTTGCGGATAAAACCAATTTAAAAAAGTCTCTTACATTGGTCAACTTTTCATTGGTCCAACAACAAAATCGCAAACTATGTATATTATCATCCCCAAAGAGTTTTTGGTGCTTTCCAAACAGTTGTGGATGAAAATGGACGCTTTTAATTGTACGCCAAACTTACGTCCTGCTTATTTCTGAAATTTCACCAATTTCCCTAGCACTTCGTCTTCGGTTTTCAACCAAAGCTGCCGTAATTTTGCCCTTATTGTGCTCTCTTAGGACTGTTTTTTTCACGGGAATGTTTAATATAGGTGCACCCCGGTATTGTGTTTTGCAATTGTTACTTGCATAGCAAATACGTTAATAAATATTATCTTTTTGATTAGAAACTAGGTGATTTCTGAATAAAGTTTTGGTACGTAGTCGTTCGTTTTATTTCTTCTTCATTTTCCTGCATTATTGAATAATAATATAGTTTAAATAATTATCAATAAATGTTTCATTCAAATTGTGTCAATTTTTGTATATATATATATATATATATATATATATATATATATATATATATATATATATATATATATATATATTAATGCGGGCGTTTTGGCCCTTGTTACTAATTGCCCAAATACACTTAATTCGTCTATATTTTTGTAAAACATCCTGTTGCACGGAAATAGTGAAGAATGTTTCTGATCGTATGAAAGGAGTTTAAATTTTTGTCGAGACTGTCAAAGTATCCATATGTATTTCGCACTACAGCTTGTGTAGAACATTGGCATAATATGTATTGTACGGTTAACTGCTGACGCTCATGACACGTTGATGGGTCTTGTTCCAACAGAATATAGACGTGTTACCGGTGCATGTACCATTCGCATGCGTTGAAACTTGACCTTCTCTATTCGTGTCAGCTCAACTTCAGAACACCATCGGTTGCAAGTTCATTGCTTTCTATGTCCATGTGGCTTGGAATCCATATAAAATATACTAAATTCCCTGTCTCATGGTAATGACGTAGCAATGAAGGTATCATTTGTATCATACGGTTTTAAATAAATGGATTTAATAATTCTTCTAGGGCACTTTGTCAGTCACACGCTTGCAGAAAATGGACTGCTCGGTCCATGGCGCAGTACTGCAGCGATTGCCAAGTTGCATACACTTCTGCAGTATACACAGAAGACACGGGTGAATGTGGCCAGGAATATGTCTGTTTGCCTACCACAAAACCACATCGAATGCCTAAGTTAGTTTTAGACCAGTCTGTATACACTATCGTTGACCCAACCCCTTCCCTTAAGATTGCTAAAAACGACTTTCCATTGCACTATCAGAGAATAGCTTAGGGAGACGGAAAACTAGCACCTGCGACAGTTCCTGTGATCAAGTCGACGCAGGTTTTGCAATTGTAGGTCTACTACGGTATGGTTCTATATCCGCACCAAGAATGCGAGTGTTGCGAAGGTCGTGAAATCCGTAGGTTTTTGCGATTTAGGATGGGAATAGTTTTCTCGTCGGATTCGGAAAGGCAGTAGTCCAGATTTGTTATTTAAACTTACTGCAGGACTGGCGTGAAGAGCGTCCAGGGCGTACCAAATGCCAGAGTTGTGTCAGATTCTGTATCTGACCTGTGCACTATGCACCCGTAATGAATACGAGGTAATTTTAGTGATTGGTAGAATAGCAGCAAAACGCCCTCCCCCTCCATTTAGTTCCAGCCAACGCTCTAGCGACATTCAGGGACTGATTACATTTTATTACAGGCTTTGATGTGTGTTGCCAGTTAAGTTTAGAAATAAAGTGAATGCCTAAAAATTTAACCCAGTCTCTGCAACTTATTGATTCAAGGAGAATTTAAACCCCACTTTTTCTGCATTGCTTAATCGAACTTTGGCAATTTTCTGTTAGTTATACCAACCGTTTTAGCAGAGTAGAACATAGTTAATCATCTATGCACAAACACGTTTCAACGGGAGACTCGATATGGACAGCAATATTGTTCACGGCAATCGCGAAAAGAGTAAGGCTAAGTGTAGAGCCTTGAGGAACTCCATCTGAAACCTTAGACGGGACAATACGTAGATGAAAACTACAATTGCTAAGAAATTACGGTACTAATAATGGTAGATTACATTGTATTCCCCCTTCATACATTTGTTTTAAAATCCCATACCACCAGGTCATATCGTAGACCTTTCCTAAATCAAAGAAAACAGTCACCAAATGTTTCCTGTTGAATAGCATTCTCTATGGTTTTAACTTTTTTCCAAACATCCGATACCGGAGCATTGTTAGAGATGGTGGATATGTATCGGTTCCATGACAAACGTTTGTTTTCAAGAATAATTTGGCGGGCATTTGCTCTAATTTTTTTAATGTAATTTTCAACGGTTGGATTTCTACGAAACAAATTAAATGCTCTCTTTTTTGTTCGAATTGCTCGTTTCACATAGGAATTCCATCACAGCAAATTACGTGAAAGAAATCCCTCCCCAGGTTTCGGAATGGTGGCCTGCGCAGCCGCAAGTATAGAATTTGTAACACCATCAACTTTAGAGGTACCTGACGCTTTTAGATTCCGTTAAAATACTGACCAATCTGCCTTATAATATAGCCATTTAGATGGTTTCAAAATTGGTGTTCGTCGAATGTCATTCTCAATGACTATCGGAAAGTGATCGCTGGGGTAGAGGTCATTCAAAACCCTCCACGAAAGGCTGGCGGCAAGTTCGGGCAACAAATCTATGTGAGAAAAGCCACTTGATCGTATATTGAAGTCAGTCTTTCACGATATCATCAGTATGTACTGAAAACGGAGTCGCAACAGTCCTTGCATAAGAAGTGCCCTAACTGTAAGTTGTTATAACTTGTAACAAACCTTTTTATGTATGTTTAAAATTTACGTTCATATTGGCAACTTAGGTACATTTCGTGTAGCGTTAGTTGCATAAATAAATTATTTCAAGTATTATACGTCTGCACATCCCTTTCCGCGCTTCGAGTCATTTTCGGTCATTGCGCAGGGTTACTTTGAGCGTCCTTCATTCATTGTTTGAACTACGTGTTTAAGTAGAAGCCATTTTCGCTTTGTTTAAATTTTTATTGAGAGTGCCACATTTATATGGTGAGTTATTAAATTTATTATACAGAAATATGAGACATTTACATTTCAGGCAATTTTACTTATACTCTTACCACTTATTTTTACTTTGGGTTTAATTTTATTTTAACGTTAACTTTGCAAGATGATGCAATAGCTTTTGCTACTACGAAGTGGGGTTTCAATTACCAAATTTTACTTTGAACCATACAAAATACATACAATTGGAGGTTTATAAATAAATTTCTATATATTTGGAATTACCAGCATACCAATCTGATGTTTACTTCAACTTCCATTAAAATTGCGCAACAAATTTAAAGTGATGAATCGACAGCATTTCCTTATCTGCTGAAGTTCCAGTGACACCCAAAATGTAAAAGAGATTACATCAGGTATTTCATATTGTTAATTAATTCCATTTTAGTTTTTAGTTTTAGTTCAGTAGGCAGTTAATTAAGAATCACTAACATTAGTTTTAAGAGATCATCTTTATAATCACGTTTGAAGCAACACCTTTTTTTGCAAAGCGAAAATGTCTAAGCAATTCTATTTTTGTTAATAAGCAAATCAAATGTTATTGAACCTCGACCTATTAATCTACCGATGAGAAAAGTGGCATAAAATCTAGTTATCCATTATTTTCCTTAGCTAATTATAGCTCTGGGCTAGAAGTATCAATCATTACGTGGGTGATTTATTTATACGACACCCGGTAAAGATTACAAACTTTCTTTCTGGCTTTTGGGTAAGAAAGGTGTTTAATGGTCTTACCCTTTTGAATCGCTATTTCCGACTTATAAGCAGCACACACAGCACACACACACACACACACACACTACACACCCACACGCGCACACGCGCATACGCGCACACGCGCGCACGCGCGTACGCGCACACACGCACACGCGCACACGCGCGCGCACACACGCACACTCGCACACGCGCACACTCGCCCACGCGCACACACGCACACACACACAGACGCACACACGCACACACGAACACACGCACGCACACACGCACACACGCACACACACACACTACTTTATTCTATTTTTTTTTAATCGGATTTAAGGTCTTTCTCCAATTTGGTATTACATATAACTGTTATACTTACTGACATGTAACAACGATAGGATTATTAGTCCCTTTGGATAGTCTTTCAGTTTCTTCCCACAATGTAAGTATAGCGTCTTTATTGTCTGGTACAATAGTAGTATGGGGTAATCCTTTTAAAGAAATCAAATGAATTATTCGTTTCTGTCCTTTCTGTAAATTAATTAGCCAGTTTCAATAGTCAAATGGAGTCCCGATTATCATTGTAATACCTTGCCTTTGGTGTTGTGTAGTTGAATAGTTAATCTAGTAAAAGTTTCATTTTTAGTTTGATTGTGTAATCGTAATGTTAGATATGGTACTGGTTTAATTTCTACTCTATCTTTAGTTGGCCAAAACTTACAGCATGTCTGAAAATTATTACACTATAAATATTATTAGTAGATATTAAAAAGATTGCGTATTTTAGATATTTTTGAATATTAAAATTAAACTGCACCGTATCATCTTTCTGAATCTGATTCAGGCAAATAATAATTGATACTTCTTTCTCATCAACCATTCTCCAAAAGTCGCAAACAGTATTTGGTAACGGTAGCTGTGTAGCAATAAATCTTTGAGGTGCCCGAAAACCATCAACTTCTACTGCATTTATATAATCAGAGTGTTCATCTGTAACAGGGTATCGTGATATATAAACTCTTCCATATCCACCTGAAAAATTACACATCGTTTATTACGTATTGCTTATAAAAACGTATTACCAGGAATTATTTCTTGAAATCTATTTTTTGATGCCCATTGAGGTTGCACAGTAAGTGACATTGTAGTTTGCATAGCATGATCTTGCCATTCATTATTTCTTAAGTATTCCATATGATGCTGCAGGCTATTTGATTCTATAATTGTGGTGACCGCTTTTCCAATAGAATCATCGCATGACAAAGTAGTTTGAGGAGCTATAAGGCATTCTAATAAAACTAAATGGGCCAGTTTATATTGTTCTACATTGTCAACTAAATTTGCTCTTTGTTGTCTTAAATTATGCTGATGTTTTAAAATATCAACTATGCCTTCTCTAGCGGCCATTCTTAAACATAAATCACATAATATAATTGTTCCAGTTCGACCAACTCCAGCACTACAACAATCAGTTTTTTTACACATTTAATTTTATGCAGAGATGAAGACCTGCAGTGCACAACAACTGGAGATTTCCCCTGTGGAATGGTTAAAAGTTTGCGAAGAAATGGCACCAAGCTTTGACTGTATAGTGGTACTCCATGATCAGGCCACGATACAAAATGTAATTGTTCAACCTACAATTTTGCGACTTTTAAGTAAATAATGTAACAGCATTTCATTACCGTTCTTTCTTCATTATCATATTGCACTAGGAAAGTGCGATACTCATAATCTGCAAAAATTTGTGAATTCAAATATTCGACATTAATGTTTCCATATACTACAGATTCGCCCACATTTGGCCAGTATTGTTCGGACTTTTTTTTGCCACCTTCTATAACGTTTGCTAACATAACAATGTAATTTACTTTTTCTTGCCAAATCATTCTCCAAAAATCATTGACTGTAGCAGGTTTTGGACCTTGCGTTGCGATATAACCCCTTGATGTTTTGTATCCCTGTAAGTTAAGCTATTATTTCCATTAACATTTCATTTTATATTTACCTCTATAAAATTTGCATTGACGTAATCCGAAAACTCATCATTATCAATTTTTTCCAGTTTGACTCTACTGTGATCATCTATCAAATAGAATAATTAAAAATTGTTGTCTAGGAAAGGAGGTAATGGGGTAACATACAAGCAATTAAATTATTGTATCTGTTCTTGGATTTATTTTGAGGCAGAATTCCATAATCCCATGGTTTTGTTTGACCTCTTGGAAACAACTAAAATATGATCATTACAATTTAGACAAAAATACGGTGTATTTAGAACCTCGTGTTGTCTTGCTAATTCGCCATTTTCAATAGATTCTTTTACGTACTTTTCGAATTCAATAATTTTAATAGGTCTAGAATACTTATTGGTCTGGTTAACGGCATTTTCTTTTGTAGTTATAACGGTTTCCTATAAGAATGTATTTCCTATTTATTTACTTCGAACACATATAAACATTAAGCTAATTGAGTGACCTAAAGTGTTTTTGATTATTTTCGAACCAATATGATGGAAAACTATTTTAGCAAAACATATCTGAACAGCTAACAAAACTAAAGAAAATTTACTAACATTGCACGATAATGAGTATGTAAATTTGATGCAGTGGAATAATAAAAATAAGAGATAGCATACTTTCACAAAAAAATATAGAAAAAAGCAAAATATTGAGAATCAGAGAAGTAAATAAATAATCCAAAACAAAAATATATTAAAGTAGATGGTCAAAAATGCAGATAGAAGTAATATAAGGGAGAACGAATACAAAGTATTGGAAAGGAATAT
This sequence comes from Vesta saturnalis, assembly GCA_036346205.1. Lineage (NCBI taxonomy): Eukaryota > Metazoa > Arthropoda > Insecta > Coleoptera > Lampyridae > Vesta > Vesta saturnalis. Next base: position 9,597,814 of record JARFJB010000036.1, on the reverse strand, counting down.
AGAAAGATGGAAGGAATACATAGATGAACTGTGCTCTACGAAAGAAGATACTTAATCCAAGGCATTGAAATGATGAAAACATAATTCGAACGGACTCTAAAAGACTTCACAGTAAAAAGTAAGATTCCAGCTATTAATCGCATAACTAACGAAAGCCCTAAAAGTCTAAACCAAGAGAGTCTAAGACGAATCTAGAATTTGATACAATGTACATGCGAAACCGAGGAAATACCGGCGGATTTTACGACAATCAAAATAATTATCAACTCGCAAAAGACACCTACAAAAACATGTGAACATTTTCGGACAACAAATCTTCTATCACATGCTTCCAAAATCCTAATAAACATAATCCAAATAAGTTTTATATGAGAGATATAGATAAGCAACATAAAAATTATAGAAAAAATAAAGTAAGCGCAGCAGATTAAAATACCATTAAATATATTGAATGAAATAGCAGTTTCAATCAAACATTAAAGAAATCATATACGGATTGTACACAATTAAATTAATAATGAAACAGAATGAAAAGCAGATGCAGGAAAAATTAGTACAAGGGGCAGACAAGGATGCCCATTACATAAATTCTTTTACATGTCGTTAAGAATGTTACACTAGTTGTCAATAGCTCACAGCGTATCGAAATAGTATTCACGGTTTGTATTACTAAGCGAAGTGATAAAAAGTTGAATTATAAGGAAAAATGTTTACATTATGATGTTTTCCGATTTCAAAAGAAGCTTGAATACGTATGGGTATAGAGTCGGCTTGTAACAAAATTCCTTCAGTAGCTAACATATACAGGTCCTATACAGAATAAATGCAAACTTCAAAATAGCACAAGACGTTTTTAGTTAGGATTACCGGGGAAAACATGAATTAGACGATACGTGGTCAACAGAAGATGGAATCCTCAGATATTATTAACAATACATCATTCGTGTTTTCACACATTAATGATTTTCAGAAATTATTCTTTATTAACAGTATACCGAGTTAGTATGGTAACACGACCTGCTTAGCATTCCGAAGGTAATGGGTTAAATTCTCGATACCCTCTACCCTGCATGAGGCCTTTTCAGAGGGTTTCCCATATATACATGTAGCGGCATGGTTACTGCGTATACGCACACCATGTGCGGCTCTTTAGACGCATGCTGGGGTAGTATGTTCCCCCTCAGACCCTAACTCTGTTCCTTTCGATCCTATCCTGACCACACCGATCCTTAAATCACTATGCATATATACGTAATGTATGTAGGTATGTTGGGAATCCATGATTGTGACTGAAGGAGTTTGGAAACCTCAAGCAGCCTGTCCTCCCCATTGGAGAGGGGATGAAATACGTGGCATTTGCCTTTGCCCTCCTTAAAAGTATATTTTTTGGTAAACAATGATACTGTGCAGCAGACTGTACGCCAAAAACTGCTTAGCGGAAGTGCAAGTGGCCGACTAGCCAATGGCTGAACTTCATCCAGTTAACTAAGAAAGCAATAATAATAAAATAAAAATATCATCTATAATTTGAAATTGTGCGTAAAAGTTCAATTTACGTGGTAATATGTTATTAAACCTTTCGGGTATAACTTTATTTAAACCAAAAATATATAGTGAGTATAGTCGATATGTGGGCTGCCGTGATGCCTTTGTGATGCAATTAGAACACTCATTATTTCGATCACTATCACCTCCCCTGGCTTACCTCTGCTGGTAAACACTTCATATTGGTTAGTACCGCCAACCTGTGCAGTAATTAAGAACTTTTCAAATGCCTACTAAAATTCTACGAACACATTATCAATCACATTTTTACATCAGATCTTCTAATATCGCAAGATTCCCAGAGAGCTACCAAAGACGTAACTACCATTATAACGGAAGTAGTCGAGGCCAAAGTCCCACTCAAAATAATAGATATATACTGCTCACCACAATATGCCAGGAACTGTATCAAAGGGACAAAGCCAACGTACCGTAAATTGTCATTCAGGAAATCATCTACAAAAATGAGGATACCACCGCGTCATCGCCTTAATCAGGCGAGAAACCAAAAGACACACAGAACTTTTCTGGACACAAGCCACATGCTAACTTGATTAACGAAACGGTAAGCTCTTCCGGCAACAGTTTAACACACAGGCCAATCATATCTCACAGATCCTCAAGGCGACCTTATTTCTAATGATCCATAGTTGCCATGCCTTCAAAGAACTCTTGGAAGGTCGTATTGAACTATTAAACAACCCAAAACTTCACAACGCCCAATTAAACAACGGAAATCTTTTTTATGTTCCTACCATGTCCATTCAAAACACCTCAAACGGGCGTAACTCAAGGACAGGCCTCGACGGCCTAAACCGGAATATGTAACGAGTCTTACTAGAGCAAGTCATGTACTTACTAATGAACATCTACAATAAACGCATTACACTCTCTTACTTTCCGAGGGCCTACCGAGCTGGTAGAGTAGTGATTACACGACCTGCTTAGCATTCGGCAGGCAATGGGTTCGATTCCTGTAACCGTCTACATTGCATGAGGTAGTATTTTTCCCCTCAGAACCCTAACAGCCCGCGCTCCCCCTTGGGAGGGAATGAAATACGTGACCTTTCCTTTTTTCCGAGGGCCTGGAAATCTGATTCTACCGTTATGCTCCCAAACCTTTCTCGGACTTAACGACATCCTCTTCTATATATCAATTTCCTTCCGAAGCTGTCTTGGAAAATACTTGGAGCAGGTTCTAGCCAAATGACTAGGAGACTACCTAGAAACCAACAATTTTCGTCTTGATAACTTATTTAGCTTTAGACCTAACCGACCGAACGTTACACGATCCCTTGTTAAAGCTGTTTAAAGATCATCAAAGCATTCAATTACAAGCAATGTAATCTGGCGGTTTTCTGGACACCTGACAGGGACTGGCAAGCAAAACTCATTGACAAAATCCGCACCATTGATATTCTATCTCACTGTTTTATACTCGTGCTTTCGTACCGGACTAGTCGGTTGTGCGAGTAGGAAAAGTCTTTTTCAAACTGTTTGAACCCATATCAGGCATACCTAAAGTTCCACCTTGTACCCTATCCTACACAGAAGTACGCCCGTAGTCTCCGTGGCGCACTTTGTAGATGACACTGCCTTCTGGGCAGTCAATCGGAATAGCGAAGTGGCTTTTTGCAACATCTCCGGAACTGTTTCAACTGGACTAATATGTGGAGAGTTTCCATTAAACGTACCAAAACTCAATCACTCCGTTTTCGATATCCCAATTTCCGAGACCAACCTATTCGAGCGGAATGTTGCAATTACTCTCAACAATGAACGACAAGGACTCCAAAAAGAAGTGGCATACCTGGGAATCCTTTTCACTAAAACTCTAAACTGGCTGATCGACGTACGAAGAACACTAGACAGAATACGAAACTGTGCAGACCTGCTGGGTACAATACGGAGTCAGATTAATGCTACACCCCAAAAACTTTACAGCACACATACAAGATATACATTCGCCCTGCTACAGCTTACCGAACTCATGCTAACGAACTAACATTTCACGAAACTACCGTTTGTCGATTGCTTCCTGTAAATTCCGAATCCTAAGACGAATACACATACTTCACTGAAGACACCCTAGTGACCTTATTATACAATATGCAAACATTCCCACGGTAACAAGGCTAAAGGTCTGAAGCAGGGACGTTTTGGTTAAAGAGGTAAGTCCCCGCCGCCAGAAATCCTCTAGTTTACCCAAGAAATAAAATAATCTATTTCAAATAGTTAACAAAAATATAACAATAAGAAGAACAGAGAAACCATAAATATTTCATTTGTAATAACAGGTATTTTATTGTCAACATTATACCTAATTATGATTTTATACTAGAAAAATAAGTGTTGGGAATAATCATGTTTTTATAATTAATACATAAATATAGTATAGAATCTTCAATATCTAAATCAAAATGAGAAACTACAACTTATACAAAATCATTTAAATACGAAATTATGCATTTAAGTAAAAAGAAAGATAACAAAAAACGAAAACTTAATATTAACGATGTGTGGAATATGTAATACATAATGACAAAAATGAGTAATAAGTATGTATCTATGGGAAAGTTCTGTGACTTTATTTCAACAGAAAGATGCGCTGGTGCATATAATTAAAGAGCACCAACGCGGAATTACTAGGTACTGTAAAATCATGCGCTGATGATTTGCTCACACTATCGGCATTAATTGAATCAAATCCTAGTACATCAAGTTGAAAACTGTAATTGCCTCGGTGCTAGAATCGATAGAAGCGGTTAGGTACCAGAAGAAATTAAAAGTAGAACGTTTCAATCCAAACACATATTGTCGAAACTCATGTCAAACAATGATATAATCAGTTTTGCACTTTGGATGTTACGTTCGGGCTTTAGCAGCTGAAAACAAATAGGGACTACGAGAAAAATTGAGAAAGTGTTAAGATTATATATAATTACCAACGAGATCACATTAAAACAGACGTAGTATGAAACAGTTGTAGACATAATTGAAAGATCTCTATCAACGATTGGGCAATTTAATAGGAATGAGTGACGAAAAGAAAGCCGAGAGGCATGACACCATATCATATTTATATACAGGTAGAATTTCTCAAAATAAAATACAAAGAAAATCAGTTTTGCTTACCACCTTTTTAATAGAATTAACTGGACTTAGAGTAGTAATTTCTGACACCTTATCAGTTGTTAGGGGTATAACATCTGGGTTTGCACTACTTCGACCTGAAAAATGTAATTACGTAACATGATGTTTGTATTTTAACTTATAAGCACCTCCAGTATTGACCATTGTTACTAAAGTATTCCAATTAATAGCTTTCTTTTTTCTATAATGACTATAAAAATGTTTACAAGATTACTAATGTAGCTAATACACTGTACTACCCACCTGATGCCAATCCAAAGTATAACTGGTATTAAAATTAAAAGCAATAATGCAAACAATCCGTTACTTCCTGAATCAACAACTTTTTCAGTCTTATGCCCAGTTGTTGTTGCATTCAATGTGTACCGAGCATGCCTTTTCAATCCATTAAAATCGTTAATTAAAAAAACTGTTATAAAGTAATTTGTAGATGGCAATAAAGGTTTGTTATATGTTTCTGTTTGAGTCAATACAGATGGATATTTTGCATTATCTCCTACTGTAAACACTTGCTGGGATGAATGATAAAAATTATAGTCTAGTTCGGCCACCAACCAAGCAGACGCTTGCTCGGGTAGTTTTAGTTTGTTCCACATATCTTCGTCATAAACTGTTCCCGTTGACGAATCGTCTGTTTCACTTATTACAAATATGTATGTTTTACTGAAATTTTGAGTTACTTTGGAATAATGGAAAATAATGAAAAATTATACTCTTACACAGTATGTTCCAAATTAAACACTCCTTGCAAATTTAACAAAATCGTAGTGTTTGTCAAGCTAGCAATTGTTGGTTGGGGAACAAGAAACGGTGAAGTAGGAGGACTAGATATAGTTAAACTTACTACTGAGTAACGCACTGCATTATGCGAATGGACATAAATATCCAGATTGGATGAATAACATGAACTATTTATTTGTACCTAAAGTTAACTATGTTTTGATAAGTGTGTTAAAATAGCAAGTGTACTTACAATATGCTGGTAAAGCAACTGATATGTTTCTTCCGTTATTGGAAATTCTATATGGCAACAAATACTTTTATTCGTAACAATTCTAACAACAAATTTAGTAAGCGGTCCGTTTGTAATATTAGGATGAACCCATTGCAATGTTAAATTGTAGTATTCGTCCCAATTAGCGGATAGATTTTGAGGTGGATGTGGGACTAGGTAAAGAAGAAATTTCAATGAATAATTTTCTTGTACAAATAAGATTATAAATAGTACTTGACTGGGTTGTTACTGCTGTAATCCTTGCAGGTTGATTGAAATCTGTCCCATTATTTTTTGCCCTCACCTAAAAATTAAGATTATACAAAACTGGTATTCACAACGCTATTGTTACTTCTAATCTGTAATCCGTGTTTTCCCTTAAATTAGTAATTGTAAGACATTGATAATCAGGCCATAATTTGCACCAAGATGGCCGTATGTACTCCTGATCACATACCCAGGAAAAATAAGTTGGGTAGCAATATACCACAAAGTATTCAGCTAAAAGTCCTGTAGGTGGATACGGTAAAGGAAACCGTAAGGAAATTGAAACTTCATTTTTTGAATATACTTCAATATTTTGTATTATATTTGGTACTAAAATTTCATAGTTATTAAAATAGAATATTGTAAACAAATTCAGAATGAACCTGATGTTAAGGTAACGGTAGACGCTACTACATCCGGGCTTGTGTTCATTTTGCCGTTTTTCCTTCCAACATTGATACTTACAGTATAATTTGAAAAAGGAAAAGCGTTTGGGAGTACTAATGGTTTGGAGTAATTAATAGAACTAAAGTTCGAAGTTGTAGGAGATAGTGAACACCATTCATTATGACACTGCATCTTTACGTAATAGTCAAGTAAGCCTTTTATTGTGGTACAATTGGGTTCATCAAAGAAAATATTTATCTTTGTATTCTCTGGAGTGATGTGGTTTATTGAAGGAATTTCTGTTTGGCTGGGTGTATCTAAAAATGCAATATCATCAAATATATATGTGCTATTGCAATTAAATAATAATAGCTTAGATATGGCAACATATTTTAAAGAAAGCGTGCGAATCGGTAACTTCAATTTTGTTATTCAGATATCTGGCATGTGGTTAACATGAGTACGGTCTATTGATCAGTTCTGGATATTCACGTTTTACTTCACCAAATTGAGAGTTACTTGTAACAAGACCTTCCCTGTTCCAATCTCGAAGTATTTGCAGTATTTCTTGATTAAATATGAAAATAAGCCGGTGATGTGTTTCATACCGAGAGGTTTGCATATGTGGTTGTCGCTGGCGCCATCCCTTTTGTTTAATGAAGGAGGCCATTCATTTTTGTACTATGTATTCTAGAGCGAAAAATTTAACACCTTTTATATGAGTAAGTAACACACCTACTTTCTTTTTTAAAAGTAGCTAATGATCATGACAAGTTATCTTCTTGGAATGTATAGAAATTATTGTATTTATTTCACCTTGGTTTTTCCAAGAATTTTTACTTAAGGTTTTAAAACGAGATTAAACTCCTCTTTTGAACATTTTATTGCCATAGTATCAGTGATACTATTCATATAAAGTAACACGAGTAGCTCTTGTTGTTATTTACCGTTTGTTCACTATGAAATGTGCGTTGTGTTCGCTTATTTCTTGATATGTTATTGATTTGATTTTTTAGTAAAATAGATGTGTTTTTCATTCGTCCTGCCGTCATTTTCCATCTGTACGAGATCAAATCTAGACACACAGTAACGTTGCATTGCATGGTATTATCATTAAGCATTAAGATTACGATTAATGTTACTGCCTTCTATGAACAGTGTAATCAAAACTACCCTGACTATGTCTTATTACGAGGCTGTTTCACGTGAAACGCAGATTGGACAAACGTATCGTCGTTGCAGCATCCATTGGGTAATGTTTTAAAGCACTAAGTTGGGAAGGATCTGGCCGATTAGTATATTAGATAAAACATTTTCAGCGCCAAGCTGTCGTTATTGCTTGCAACGATGTTGCTGAAAAATTGCACCACTACACAAATGCGCTCAGTTATTGGATTTTTACTGCTCAGGCAGTCTCTGAAGGTCACTAACAAACTGGTAGTTATATGGCTGGTTCAAATGTTTTATACCTTTCAATGTTTTTTAAGAAGGATTACAAAGTGTGACATTCACTAGGTACCCGAGACAGGTAAATTGCGGCGGTTAAACAGATAATTGATCAAAGCAGGCGAATTGAACTTGAAACAATCGCTTCAAAAATTGAAGTGAGCATTCGTTCCGCTCAAAATATTGTTGTAGACAAGCTTAAATTTCGTAAGGTGTGCGTAAGATGGATTCTGAAGCAATTTATTGTCGAACTTAAGGAAAAAAGAGCATTCGTTGCTCTATTTCTGCGACATGGAAAAGACGAAGAAGCTTTTCTGAACAGAATAGTGATTGGTGATTAACACTGAAACACGACTATCAACCTGGGTGCAAACAATGAAACGAAGAATGATGGCATGTACGCGGTCTAAATTAAGAAGGATAAAAGTCGCATTCGGAAATGTGATGGTGGCCGGTTTTACAGTGATTCAACTTCCACCATATTCTCCAGATCTACCGGCAAGTCATTATCACCTTGTAGAAGCATAAAAAATAATTTGGGTGACTTGCATTTGCCGAATGACCAAAGGTACAAAATCGCAGTGCATACATGGTTCCTCGTGGAGACAAAATTTCTGGGATGGAGTCGACAGATTATAAAACAAAAACAATCTTATAAACCAAATTTGCATTTTATTTGAATTTCACCTCTCTCCCTGCAGTGAATTATATATTGATGTGGTTATTATTTTGTAAAGGAAAAATTTACGGAACACATTCCAAGGTGATTAATTAAAGCTCAAATGTTATTGCTTCTAAATTTACCTCAGAATTTTCATTATTAAATCTACATTTTGTGTCTAAAACAATAAATACTGTTTTAGGAACAACTATTGGGTTTCACAGCGCTCTGCCGGTAGCTTAAAAATTAAATTTTATTCGTGCCTTTTTCGTTTTTGTGACTTGAAACGATCCTTGTACTTCCCTCAAAAATTTAGTAATCAAAGAGTTTTAGCTCCTCGTTTTAATAATTTCACGATTTTTTAATTAATTGTACAACGTAATCAGTAGGTCTTAATCAACTATGACTGGAAGCGTAGGGGATTCGTCAGCTACCTCACCTAGAAATAACGTTGTAATTCCTCCAAAAACTGTTTCAATACCGGCCCGAAAGTAGAAGGAAGCCACCCAGCTGGTAGGTCAGTCGTAACACGATCTACTTAGCGTTCGGGAGGTAATAAGTTCGATTCCTGTTACCGTCTATGAGGTTTTCCTCATACCCATATAGTGGCATGATCACCCCGTATACGCACATAATGTGCGCTATTTAGATGAGTGCTGAACGTCCCCCTCAGAACCACCCATTTGTCTTACCTATTACCTCGAAGGCCGCTGAGGATGGCGGTCTAATTCAAGTACCATACGTAAGGAGCGCTACTCTTTAATACAATTTTGACCTTAATTTATCGGGTGTGCGTTATTTTTGTTTGACTGTTGACTTTTATTATTGTGTTATGTGTATATGTTAGTATTAGGATTCTCGTTTGAACATGTGCGTGTGCGTGTGCGTGTGCGTGCGCGTGTGCGTGTGCGTGAGCGTGTGCGTGTTCGTGCGCGTGTGCGTGTGCGTGTGCGTGTGAGTGTGCGTGTGCGTGTGCGTGTGCGTGTGCGTGTGCGTGTGCGTGTACGTGTGCGTGTGAGTGTACGTGTGCGTGTGCGTGCGCGTGTGCGTGTGTGTGTCATTCTAGAAACACGTTATTGAATATAACCTTTGATAATAAGCGTATTGATGTGATTTACCGATTTATGACATTTAATATTACCGAATTTGACGTTCCTTATATTTTCGTTTTTGGTGGAATGTGTTCGTATGTATATTTTTGTTTTTATGTGAATGATATCGAGATCAGGAGGCGGGCCCTGGATAGGAAGAAGTCACTTGGGATGCGGCTACCAGTCTTTCCAGCGTGGATGGGTATTGTCACGAGCGTGGAGTGAGTGTGGCGTGGGCGGTGGTCGGTGTGGGTTATCCCCTCACGCATTGTGAAGTGGAAGCTTGAAAGTTTAATATTGGATCCTGCTTTGGCGGTGGATGTTTGGATCCCTAGAGAGCGATTGTTCCCATAGACCTGGCTCGCTTCTCGGACTGCCCACACTGTTTTAGACTTGAGAAGCCCTCGGCTGTGTTGTAGTGGCGGTGATGCGGCGCAGTAGTGTTTGTGTTAATTGTTGTACTAGTGATAGTAATCGGAGCTTATCCACTCTCAACCACACACCGTTCGGTGTGGCTCCTGACGCATAACCTTGTGAAAGTGCGTGTGTCAGGGCCGTTCCCACCCGGGGGTCCATTGGGTGGCGGGGTACATAATATGCATGTAGTACATATATTTCAAAACCTAAGCATACAAAAATAAAAGACTAGCTTGGTCATTTAAAGTGATGTTAGTCATCGGAGTGCTTCCTCTTTGTCCTAGGTTTTGTCTAAGAGCAGCGTATTCAAATCTCCAAATACTCGTTTATTCTTCATGTGATAGGCACTTATGTCGTATGCTGTAATAGAACTAGACCCCCCCCCCTCCTAATGCCACGAATGAATTTAATTAAACCATTTTTTGTTAAAGTGTAGGAATATAACTTTCTATCCGGGACCACGGCTAGCCCACTGCTTCTTCAATTTATTGCTTGCTCTAATTCCCTTTCACTATTTTTGGAGTAGTTACTGTAGCGTATAAACCTATATCGTCATCGAATTGTTAAGTTTTTATATTGAATTTAATAATTTTAATTATATTCTTTACATAAATGATATACTGGGTTGCTCATTAGTGCGTCAAAGTGCATTTGCGACTAAACTGTGCACAGTAGAACAAAATGTTTTCTACAAAAGTTGCTTGAAAAATATTTTCGCATATAGTGTTCCATAACAGCGGTACATAACCTATCTTTCTTATTTTAAATGGAATGGTATAGTTTTTACTGCGGATTTGGTTTCTGCTTTGAAAAACAACCATTTTGTGTTAAATATGGCGTATATCTAAACAACCGTTTTTGAAATATTTGTACTTTTAGATAATAAATGAAGTTATAAAAGCGTGGGGCGCTCATATTATAAACATGTGACGGAGAGAAGTTAATTATGATGGGCGCCCCACGATTTTATTTTCAGTCGTAACGATTTTTGGTCCAAATAAAAAAATTATTTTCTCCTTTTAGTGCACTTTCTACACGTAAATAAAAGAATGCTTTTTAAAAAAGTTTCTTTTTCCATAGTATTATTTTTATATCTGTTAAAGGTTTTTTTGTGAAGTTACATTCTCACACACATACGTAATGCAAAAGCCAATACATTTTACCATTTTGTAAGTACGGCAACTTTTCGTTTTCTCGTTAATATACCTAATGTTCTACAGGGTGCACATTGATTATACCATGAGGAATTAAAATAAAATATTAAAATTGTAAATATTTCAAAAACCATTGCAGATAGACAAAATTTGCTTATTACAAAAAATGTAGGTCTTTCAATTTTATTTCGAATAATGTACATATACAGTGTGTTGTATTTAAGATATACGTTATAAAATAATGGCGTGCAACATTCCTAGTACTGAAGAACTAATGATGCCCCAAATATTCAAATTGTCGCCCGTGCTGCTCTATACAGAGCTGCAATCTCTCATACGTAGGCAAAACAGCAGTCCCTACTTCTGCCATTGGAATAAGGCGAATTGCATTCGATCTTTTTGGCGGAAACAAGGTACCACTGAGTTTTATTAGCATTAAAATTAATTAGATTACTTCCCCATTCAAGGATACGTTGAAGGTCTTTGTTAATTGAAATTGTCATTTCACCTTTACGATTTAGATTTGAGATTGAAGGTGGATTGCCATTATGAGTGGACTAAGATGAACTATAATGAAGAGTGCTGTCGTCAGCAAAGCAATGGACCGGGTTAGTCGTTGAAGAAATAAGATCATTTATGTATAGCAGAAAAAGTGTAGGCGCTATAACTGATCCCTGTAGCACGACTCCGTTAATGACAACTTCTTTCGAAAAGGAGCCATCAACTACCTCACGTTTCGTCTTTTGCCAAGGAAACTAGAAATCCAGTTGATGAGCATATCATTTAACCCAAACGTGGCGAGTTTGGCAAGTAAACACTTTCGCCAACACTTAGGTATCTCAAAGGTATTTGACCATACGTGTTTGCATACGTATGGTCAAATACCTTGAGATACCTAAAGCGATTGTAACTGCTTCACCGGATTGCTCTAATGTATTGTTACAAACTTGAGTCACATAAAAGAAGGTCGCCTGTTGAACGATTCTGCCTAAAACCATATTGGTGGTCACTAAGGAATTTGTTAGTTTCAAGGAAAGAGATCAGTTGATGATTGATGGCTTTCCATGATTTTAGATAGAATGAAAGTGTTGGCAAATGATTGGTAGTTAGAGGGATCAGTCTTATCGCCTTTTTCGGGAATAGGTCGAACATTTGCTAACTTCCATGACCAGAGAAATTCCCCACAAGACATAGATATCGAATAGAGCTTAGATGTTACTGCTGTTACTAGCTCGGGGGAACAAGTCTTTATGGCACTAGCGGAATACCGTTTGGGTCAGTCGCCTTATTGGGGTCAAGTCTAATAATGATCGACTCTAGGAGTTTCTAAAGGAAATGAATTGGTTTTATAGTGTATGAGGAAGAGGTGACTAGGGGACATCTTTTCCAAAATCATTAAGACACGAGTTTGATGCAAATAAATCCACAAAAAGATTGGCTTTGTCTACAGAATCAGCAACTAAAGATCCGTCAAAAGATGTCATGGGGGAAAATGAAGATGGACTAAGGTATCTATTGGTGGGTTTAGCTAAAGACCAACATTTACGACTGCCCAAGTGAGATATCCCTATTTCATTGCATTTTTGTTGTTCAAACAACTTTTTAGCTCTAGTAATAACATTTTTGCAGGTATTTCTAGCACCAACGTATTCTGCATGGCTCTCGACCGTTTTATTAGATTTCCATTTAGTATAAAATTTGTTTCTCAAATATATTGCATCCGTACAAGCCTTGTTGAACTCATGGTTGGGAACGAGAATAACATCTACGATTTTGTTTTTGGGAATGTACCGGCTGTCCCAAATTCGAGGGCAAGTATGGGGATCTCGCTTATTATAAGAGATAGGATATAGCACTTGTGCTAAATTCGATGCCGAGTAATAATCTGAAAAGAAATTTGAGCTAACTCGAATGGATTTGGTTTTATGCTCAAAAAACTAAAAATTTCGATTTTCGTTTTTCGCGTTTGGCCACCTTATTATTAGGAATTTTAAAAATTCGATTAAACATTATTAAGGCACCTTTTTACGCACAATACTAATACGGTATTAAAAATATTATGTGACGTTTCGTTTATTCTGAACCATCATCAGGTTTATTTTTTCTTACGGGGGTTAAGATATATTTTTATGCCGTTGGATGGAGAATGTTATGCTGATTTTAGCAATATATAACACTTTATGGTTTGATCGACTGCGAACTAAAATAATGAGAAAAATACGAAGAACAAGATTCCGCCTTCTTGGATCCAGCAAGGAATAATTACAGTAGTTCTACCTATTTAAGTTGTTAAACTCGTTAGAACATCCAAAAAAATATAAAAACAGTTAAACAATTTAAAAAAAAACATTAACAAACAACTCAAACAAGTACGTCTATATAACACGGTCATAATAGCGACAACGCAAATTTATCGATAGGTAACAACAAAATAATTACACAGACAAACAAACCAAAATTATTATAATAAATGTTCGAACAAGTTTCCCCCTTCTTGAATATAGTAACGAATTCTTCTTCTACAATTGTTTACGCTTCTTTAAATGGTTCGCCTGGGAATTTGACGAAGTTCATTAACAACCCTATTCTGGAGTTCTTCTATATTTTGCGGTGGCGTCTTATAAATCATATTTTTTAAATAGCTCCAGTGGAAGTAATCTAAAGGGGTTAAATCTGAACTTCTTGCTGGCCACCTAAGTGGTCCCCTATTTCCCATCCATTTATCAGGAAATTCACCGTTAAGATATTCACTTAATATCGCAGCATTATGAGGAAGAGCTTCGTCCATTTGCCACCAGAGAGTCCATCTTTCGTTTAGTGGAACATCATCCAAAAGGTCTGATATTTCGTTTGTTAGAAATGCGAGGTAGCGTTGAGACGTTAGGATACCTTCGTAAATAATTGGCCCAAGGAGCCTATCCTTCCAGATTCCAACCCACACTTTAAAGGACCGGTGGCCTTGTCCTCGCATTTGCTTGTTAATTCGTGGATTTTCAACGGACCAGTAGTGCTCGTTATTACGATTAAACATTCCATTAGTGGAAAAATTGCACTCATCCGTCCAAATTATTTGATTGAGAAAGTTGCGATTTTCCAGCATTTTGGTATTAAGTTGGTTACAAAAATCCAACCGTCTCATATCGTCCCCAGGCCGAAGAGTTTGACTAACGTGTAACTTAAATGGTTTATAACGGTGTTGCTTTAACACTCGCCAAACTGTCGTTTTTGGCACTTCAATAGTTTGCTCTATTTCTCTGGTGGATGTTGAAGGATTTTGGTCTAATTTTAAAAAATATCTCTGGTTTGGTTGCTGCCTCTCCGGATATTCCTCTAAATATCTTTGTTCTGCTCTGACACTATTTCTATTGCAGCTATAAAATATCCTTATCATGTCTCGTTTTCCTGAATTTGAAAACATTCTAAAGAAACTTGCAAATTTTAAAGCACTAACACGAAGGATCTTGCAGTGATTACGCTTTTTACAATTAGAAAATGACATGATAAAAGCCAACTCCTGAGTTTTGTTTGATTCATGGGTATCGTGATAATTTAATATTTAATTTTTAATTTAAGAGTATTTTAGTTCGCAGTCGATCAAATCATTAAGTGTTATATATTGCTAAAATCAGCATAACATTCTCCATCCAACGCCATAAAAATATGTCTTAACCCCGATAAGAAAAAATAAACCTGATGATGGTTCAGAATAAACAAAACGTCGCATAATATTTTTAATACCTTATTAGTATTGTGCGTAAAAAGTTGCCTTAATAATGTTTAATCGAATTTTGAAAATTCCTAATAATAAGGTAGCCAAACGCGAAAAACAAAATTCGAAATTTTTAGTTTTTTGAGCATAAAACCAAATCCATTCGAGTGAGCTCAAATTTCTTTTCAGATTATTACTCGGCATCGAATTTAGCAAAAGTGCCGAATTTAAACCTATATCCTATCTCTTATAATAAGCGAGATCCCCATGCTTGCCCTCGAATTTTGGACAGCCTGTACAACTCCATGCCCATGAGGATGACTTAAAATAGTATTAACGACATGGAGATATTGCAAAGAAATCCCATAAATCACTCCATTTGGCTGACTTGAAGCATAACAAGGTTCTATTAGTGTTGCGAACAGTAGAGGCATTAGGGACAGTAAAAGTTGTTTCTATTGGATAATGGTCAGATAGACCTAGTGGTGAAAGCACTATAAACAAATGGGTTTGATGTAAGAAAGAGATCTAGAAGATGTGGAGTATGATTAGGGTTATCAGGGATTCTCGTGGGTTCAGAAAAGTAGCGCCTAGATGTCAGTAGTAAATAGTTACTGAACGCTAGCTTTTTTTTAATGTAATTAAAGTTATTCAAACTTATGAAAATGGCGGATCTTTAAAGAATACATACCGTAAAATTCGTGATTTTTTTGGTGTAAAAAGTCGTCCAAATGAGTCAATTCTCAAGTTCTATTGAGGTTCGAAAAAAGTCTGGCAGACCAAAAATTGGACTCTCTACTGAAAACGTTATTGCTGTAATACACAGTTGTTGAATAACTTTCAACATCGATATCACGACGTTCAAATCATAATCAACGCAGAACTTTCGTCAATTTGTTGTCAGAACAAGTTGGTTTTTTACAAAATTCTCGCATTTGGGGAGATACGTAAAACCAACAAACGATCAAAAGTAGCAAACAAACTCTAACATTCAGCTAACAAAATATAGATAAAAATGGGAATATCCTGGTAACCAAAAAACGACAAAAAATAGCCCACACTTGCAAACAAATGTTGCAACAATAAAAAATTAAACATTTTAACGTAAGGGGAGTTAACTTCACGCCTAAATTTAAATATTTAATTGGGAAAATTCTATATCCAATAAATGACAAAAAATAGCCAATAAACAAATGTTTGTAGCAACAAAAAATTAAAAAATTTAACCTTGGAAACTAACTTCAAGCCTAAAGTACAAAAATTAATTCGGAAAATACTAACAACCAACGAACGACGAAAACTAGGCAACAATCGTTAACAAACGACCAATAAATGATAGCAAAAATTTTAAGCTTGGGTGACTAACTTCACACTGGTAGCTTTGTCACTGATGGTTGAATATATTTAGGGTTGTCCTTATCCGTCGTGAGGCAGGCTAATTTTATCCTACTAAAGAGGCTGTGGTTGCGATAGTAATTCTACTAAGTCAGGGAGAAACTATAGGATCAGACAATTGGTGGAGCACGCGCCGGAAGCTTCCATTCGTAAGGCGACTCTAGGACCACGTCCAGTCTTTTGCGTGGACATCTACGGTCGCCAGAGCCTTTAACCGAAATAAAGAAACTCAAGCGACGACATTTCTCCGTCACGTCCTCTCAATCTTCGACACGATCGACCAGTGGAATATTTAATGTTGATACGCGGAATCGTCCCTAGACGATTTTTTGTGGTATTCTGATTTTGCCATAAGTAGGATATGCCTGACCCGCATTCGCTACCTTCGTATGCTAATATTATATAATCTATAATTGATTTTAATCTCTCTTGAATCATTGAATCCTAGCGCTATTTATAACGTCATTTAGGCCCTCACAGAAATCGTTATTTTAATCCATATCTACATCTTTGTTAGGTCAGTGTAATAAGCGATATAAATAGTAAGAATAAGAAATTCTACCAATTCAACAACTAATCGAATTTATATTATACTTCTCTTAATAATATTTAAATGAATTGTAGAATTACTAGACATAAACTCTATAATATTAATTAATTCAATTAACTAACAAAATAAAATGTCATGCGTTTGATGAATTTTTACATGTGACTGATTATTGAAGAAAAAAAATGTTACTAACCTGTTCCTGGTGTCTCAACTAACGTAGTAGCTTGTTCACCCAATGTAACTGTATACGCAGCTACATCAATTCTATATTGGGAAAAAGGAATTAGATTTTCAATCACTATAGAATAATTTAGTTCTCTGAGTGTTTTTTGAGAATCAACATTTGGCATTTTATTATTGCGAGAACATCCGAGGTAATGTAAGTGCTAAAAATTGTGAATACAAACCATGTTAAGTAGGTAGGTAGTTTATTATACATACTTGGTACGTGACTTCAAAATATTTTATAACTCCATGTGCTTGTAAAGGCGCACTCCAACTTACTTTTATAGATCCTTCGTTAATAGGAATAGCTTCTAAATCTTTCACTTTACTTGGAGCTAAAAAAAATCAGTTTGAGTTAGAAATTTTCATGTACCCAAATATATATAGACACATGAAAGACTATTAGTAGTGACAGGCAGTACCAGAATTGATGTGACACACAGATAAAATAGACACCTGTCTTTGGTACCGGTAATTAAGGAAGTTGCTAGTGCTTAATCAGTTTTGCTGATTGCTGATTTAATCCCGTCACTGTACACATTCTGTTGCTGATTTCTGTGTTCTTTCTGGTATTTCGAATGACGTATACAATGAGTCTGAGGTAAGAACAAATCCAGTAACATTAGCTTGAAAATTTCTTCTTAATAAACGTCCAATCTGATGATCTACGTTACTAATTATATGTATAGAATTATAGTCTATCAGCAATGTTCATCATTCAATAAAGTATCACGAAGGGTCATTTCAATTTGAATTAGACATTTTGGTGTACATAAATATGTGTAGGTGCATGGGCATAAATAAAATTAATAACTAGTGTGCAGTCCCTAGCAAATTGTCAGATTTCGCTTGTACATATGTTTTTTTTTTACCATGGTGAATAGTTGATGGAACATTTTTCTTCAGCTTAGGAAGGTTAATAATAAAAGCCAGACATATTTGTTGTTTCGGGTGCTCGTTTTCACTATAAGTGAATTCAATCGGTAACTCTATGGCGAATATTCTCGTTATTAATTTTATTCCTTACGTAAAGCTTAGTTAACGATACTTAAAAGTAACTTAATCTGATGGCAAGTTGAAGCAAATCAAGCAAAATCAGTTTTCTCGTTAGTTCAATTAATGCCTTATTGAAAATATTACGTGTAAGTTCCACAGGGACGTAGCGCAAGTAGGCAGTGTGAGCCAGGCGATTTAGAAGTAGGCCCATGTGCACAGTTAATTAAATTACCTTTTTTTTCAAATTGGCCCTAAAACGACTCACCTTAATTTTTATTTTCTAAATTATGTTACGTTATTGTGCATATACATTAACACGTTCACTGCGATATGGTGATTAACGAACTGGTTTACATAGAAATGGTATTCATTTGGCTATTTCGAGTGAATGTGCAAGCCTACATTTGGCGCGTTATGCTTGGAAATGTAACTAACTACCACAGTATAAAATAACAGTAGTCCTACATAAGTGTGGGTTTTTGTTTTATTTAAACATTAATTTACAATACAATTTCAACTTTTTTATGGAAAATCGTCTTTACTTGCCGTAGAATCCACACGTTCATTCCAAGATATTGAGGAAACATGAATATTACTTTATTGACTAGATGTTGTCCTTTATAAAAAAACTAATCTCTCAAAAGATCAGATGCCACGAAATAATTTTAAGTAGGTGAAATTGCTTTAAACCTATTACCTTGACCGTTGATTTGCATTTAGGAAAGCCCTACACTTCATAGAACATTACCCAAACGGAATAGACAACGCCACATATTTAAATTTATTCGCGCGCAATCACACGCCCAAATACACGCACACACATGCCTGCGCGCGCGTGAGCACACGCGCACAGATGCGTCAAACAACGCGTCGTATCAGACAATTGCACAAATCATAATTCATTTATAGTTTTAAAATTTATATCCTGTTATTCATATATCTTTGAGATATGCAGCTGCGTCAAGTATAGTTGACAAAAACCAAATAATGCACATAATATGCCCCCCACACACACACACACTGGATTTCTTTCAAGCTCAGCGCCCAGAAAATGAATTTAAGCTTAAACCCGAAATTTAAAGTATCTACGCGTTATCCTTCTGGGGATATGTTGGATAATAATCTAAATCCACACATGTGCACAGGCGCTCACACGCGCACATGCGCACATACTCACACGAGCACACAGTCACACGCGCATACACGCACACGCACACGTACACGCACACACACGCACACGCACACGCACACGCACACGTACACGCACACGCACACGCACACGCACACGCACACGCACACGCACACGCACACGCACACGCACACGCACACGCACACGCGCACGCACACGTACACGCACACGCACACGCACACGCACGCGCACATGCACACACGCACACACGCACACACGCACACACGCACACACGCACACACGCACACACGCACACACGCACACACGCACACACGTACACATACGCACACACCCACACATGCACGCCCGCACACCCGCCCTCCCGCTCACCCGCACACCCGCACACCCACACACCCACAGACCCACTCACCCATACACCCACACATCCACATACCCACACACCCACACGCCCACACACACGTGTGCGAATATAACGAATGAAAAAAAATAGAATGGAATTTGGCGGTTTATGTTTGATAGCAACTGACCAATACGGTGACAGTATAAGGTAATTCTTCTTTGTATTGGACAAAATGAGATGATGTAACTTATGGTAGATGCATTTAATTATCAATGAATACTGCCTACGCTAAACTAAAATTAATCTATAAGAAATTAATACCTCCTTCATCTGTTGTAAATTCTACTTTTATCTCCTCTTTGCTAAAACGGTTTAAAATTCTTGCAGAGTGTGTGGTGAACGGAGTTAGATTGGTTACTTCAAAGCTATAAGTGTTCGAATTTAAGGTTTGGTGATTAACTTCAATTTGATAACTAGTGGATGGGCAACTTTCCTTGTCATTCTAAAAAATATTGATTTTATAATTATTTATTACGTTACAATTCACCTTAAAAGCAATCCAAACAGTTGTATTGGCCGTTCGTATATCAACATCTTCATTTACGATTACTAAAATCACTTAAAGTAATTAAAATTAGTAATTTAATTATTCACTTACGTTTGCATGTAGTTGAGACATTTATTTGTGGTATTATATCACGGTCAAAATGGGTTATATTTTCTGCAACTAATATTGCTCGTACTACGTAAGTTGTTAACGGTTGTAGATTTATTATCTTCTTTGGTGATAGATTTGCAATATCAATGTTATCGGTGGTTTGCCATAGAGGGGCGTTTTGTTCCTAGAATAATAAATTTTAGAATATATTGCAATAATGATAATAAAGTCACCATTGAACATTAAAACCAAAAATATGAAAATGTGAACTTTCACCATTCTTTCACATAATAAAATACTTATCTTTTTTTATGTTTTTTAATGGTGTATTTTAAATTACACAATCTAAACGTTTCGATAACACCTACAGTTATCTTCGTCAGTAATAATATCTATTAACATTGTTAAAGATGTTGAAAACTATTTTGTCAAAGTTGAAAAATTAAAATGTAAACATCACAGCCTGCTATTAATATAACAGTTTAAGACACGTATATAACCAACTATAGAATTAAATTTTAGTAAAGAATAACTAGGTCATTAAAAATTAAATATTGTGAAACTGTCTTAAAGATGACAAATCAGAACACCCTCTAACGGCGAAGGCTAACAATGAAAAATGTCAGCCAAAAAAAACATTTAACAAAATTTAATCAAGTTATGATGTAAGTGTATAGTTGTGAAAACTTTAATTTGAAAATGATAGAAGCATTCACAAATATAAACATGACATCAAATAAAATAATCCAGTTGTCAATAATTGCAAGTGTTATTAACAATGAAATGAATAATGCAGAATGTTTTTTGTAATTTTTTAATTTTAATCTTAATCTCAACTACCTATGTTAAATATTTTAATTATAAGCTGCCAAAACCTATTTAAACGGAGATTTTCTTCTTGTCTATTAAAATTATTAGGGTGTTTATACCTATATCTCAATATCTTTACCTTGTAAACGAACATAAGAATGAGTTTGTCTTGAAAATATTTCCATATTATCAAATTAAATGTCATGATTTAAATTATTTAAGGCATGGTTAGCCACCGCAGACTTCTCTGGTTGACCTAATCTACAAAATCTCATATATTCTTTACGTCGTGTACCAAAGCTACGTTTTGTAGTTCCAATGCATACTGTTCCACTGCCTTCCACATGAACAAGATAACTGTTACACTCCGGAGGATGATAATGGGTTTGAAACATCTTTAGGTGATCTTAAATGTTCGTTAATTTTTCTTGTAGGTTTAAAAATAGTCCTAATGCCATATTTAATTAGGATTTTTTCAATTATATCTGTCACATTAGCTATAAAAGGAAGAAAAGCAGTACCAACATTAAGAACTGGTTTTTCTTTAAGGTTACGCCTAGAAGGAGTAATAACATTATTAATATTTGTTTCAATAACGTGTATCATTTAAGAGAAAATATATAAGGAAAATAAGAAGTAATTATAGTAACATATCATTAAGGAAATAACTTGATATATATTACAATTCTATGTTTAATATACTGGGTTCCGCATCTTAGCTCCCGTCTTCTACTACATCTAAATGATTTATATTACAAGAAATATTAAAATGGAGCAATAAAATGCTTGCTCGATAGCATATTTTAAAAATATTTTCACAAATACACTGTGGCCCACAGGTCCATGACAACACAAACATATGTTATTTAATGGAACACTATATATTATTCCAGATTTGAATTCTCCGCGTTCCGTACTGAACAAAATTTCAGCACTTATACCGAGTGCTTTCAAATATATGACAATTTCTTTATCTGAATGGACATGTGTTGATCACTCTGTATCTTTCAAGAACATATGAAATTAATTATTATTTGTAGTAGGATCTTTTATCTATATGGTCTGTTTTATTTTTATACAGATGGGTGCACGAAATATCAGAAGTCGTATACGTGAAGTTTGTTTCTAAAACGCAACCAGTCCGCATTAGTCAGCAATGTGATGCTAGATGACGCTAGGTATATTAAAATGTGAGGAGTATGTAAGAAATATTAGTTTTGATCAAAAAGCAACATGTCCTATGTAAATTCTGAACTAAAGTCGCGTATCCACTATCAAAACGCAACAAGTCCTCAAAACTAAGTTTTCAAAGTGACACGTGTCCATTAGTCTTTTGTTTGCCCTTGTTTATGATAATGAATCACTTTGAAAACAATAACTTTGTGAGTTTTAGATTGTTGTAATTATAAGTGCAGTGTATCGGTGACTGTGAAGTGCAATAATGGATTTAGTTAACCTAGCAGGAAGCAGTGTTGGAAGTAGAAAAAAGTTAAAAGTCAAGGAATGGCAGAAATCCGTTGTCAAGGGAAAAAGGTAGGTTGATTAGATTTTTTAGGTTAAGTTTTCAATAAATCTAAGGCGAAACTTATTGCAGATATGCCGCGTTCATGTCGAACTTGAAAACTGGAATATACATTGCAATCACAAAGTAAATAATAAACTTAAATCCATGGATATGGTAACTTTAGTTTACGTTAAGAAAAGCGTTTATAAAGATAATAACAGAAACAATCAGAATTCCGTCTGTTAAATCTCTTACACGCACGCAATCCAAGAAGACGTAGGGAAAGGAACCGTGTGAAGTCTCATAAGCCTCATAATTTCCAAATACAATATGAAATTCGTGAAGGAAAAGATTTCTATCCTGTTTGTAGGGAATTTTTTCCCTCACTCACTATAACAGAGCCAAATCGAAAAGCTGTACCTTACGTCGACATTATTATTTCTAAGATGTTCAGGATGTACAACATTAGAGTGGCAGAAGAATTAAAGGTTAAATATAGTTACTTTCACAAAGTTTTCACCAGAGATTTTAACAGATGTGTGTAGCTACTGTGAAAGACTAAAATATCAAATTGAGAAGACAAACAAAGAAACGATAAGGCAAATATAATTCGCGTATTAAAAGTACATAAATTCAAAGCAAAACAGTTTAGTCTGATTATAAAGAAAGATGAAACTATGAAATTTTGTTTCGATTACAAGTCCAAACCCCTTCCCAAATTGCCAAATCAGGAAACTTATTATTCTCATCAGACTGCTTTATATGCATTTTGCATAGAGGATATTGACGCAAAGAATCCGACTGTGGACTGAGGATAAAAGCGGTCGCGGTTCAGATGAAATTGGATCTGCCCTACTGAATTACTTAAGAGCGTGCAGTTTTGATGGTATCCGTAAACTACATCTCTTTGCAGACGGATGCGGAGGCCAAAATAAAAATACGCCTATATTACATCTTTTAATGTATTGGTTACAAAACAAATCGCCAAAAAATATTGAGCAAATAGAAATAACTTTCCCCGTACCAGGCCACTCGTACCTGCCTGCCGACAGGGTATTTGGTCGGGTAGAGAAGGAACTACGCTACCATGAAAAAATAATTTTACCAGAAGAGTACCATAACATTTATAAACAATTTGGACAAGTTAAACTGCTAGGAAAAGATTGGTTGTGTTTATGATTTGAAAGACCTTTTTAACGTAATGCAAAAATATGCAGGCATAAGCGAGCAAAAAAAAATTGTATGGCCGAATAAATGGAGATTGAAGTGTAATAATTTTCGTTTGTGTTTCAATGTTTACATTTTGTCAGAATTAATATACTTATTTTTTTTTTGTATAATCAGAGAATTAATAAAATTACAGTTCTTTCCCTTAACGGTTTCAATTTTTTAAATATGTTTTGTTCAAAATGAAACATTTCCATCAAATAAATGTAAGTTATGTAAAGAGATGAAAGGCAGGATTTATAAAAAATCTTCTAAAATATTTTTAGATCTACTTTTCATATACCAGCAAATTACAGTGATCTCCTGTTCCAATTCTTTGTTAGGGTTTTTGTCGTCTACCTTAAAAACACATTTTTGTACCTATTTCCAATATTAATAATACCATTTACAACAAATTTTAAGATTTAAATAAGTTTTGTATATTGTTAGTGACGTGTTGCTAAATATTATTATTTATTTGCGTTGCAACTATTTTTTAATTTTATTCATTTAAGTGGTTTTTGCTAATATAAGTGCTTCTTGTGATGGAGTACCAGAAAGATGAGCTCGTAGATATGATTTTTATACTAGGGGAATGCCAAAGAAATTCTTTTCTGACGAGTCGAGCACACGAAGACATCCAGACAAGCGAAGCCTGAAAAATTTACTACAAAGATTTATTCGAACGGACATGAGAACTATACAAAACCAGTTTTACCTGATACCTTTATCGCTGAGCCACTGAGTAATCCAATATATATTTATTAGAACTTATACATATTAACTTATTATAATTAAAAATTATTATTAATTTTATTAAATACATAAATAAAAAGTTTACCTCGAATAGGATTTGAACCTACGACCTGTTCTTTGCTAGAGTACCGCACTAACCAATTGCCCAATCGGTATAAATTTTGTCTGTATGTATGTAGAATCGATGTAAAATGAGATAACAATCAAATTACTTATATTAATGGAATGTGAGCCTGCAATATGGCAAGAATTCACACATACCAAAACAACTTAACTAATATTAAATTATTATAAGTTTTTGTTATGAACGAATAAGTTCAAAAGTAAATATAAATTTTTAATATACATATTAAACCTTTTCGTGGTGGCGGAGAAGTTTATTGCACATGTTGCACCGTAACTTATTGCGCAGGTATATTGCGCTTAAGCTTTTTGAGCATTATTGGAGCCCATTGGAGTAAATGAAAGGTACCAAGTTCGAATCTGAGAGTAGTCAAGTGTTTGGGGAAAAAATTATAACATATGAATTCGACTCAAGTGCGAAAATAGTTCTTTTCAGGACTAAGTCTGATGACGGAAGCAGACCCCGCTTCCGAAACGCCGCGCTCAAAAAGCAAAAACTGTGGAAATTGGCCGATCAACTCAACTAATATGAATCCACAATTATAAAAAAATTATAATACACAATAACATTTGACCCCTTTCGAAATATATGTAAAATTATATAAAACATAATGACGTTAGTACCATCAAATTGTGTTTTCTGGAACATTTTATGATTATAATATGAGTACAGTGCTCGTTTGAGTCCTTCTTTGATCTTGCACCATACACTTGGAAATAATCACGTGAGACCAAAGTCTCATTATTTTGATTTGCCAACATATTAATCACGCCATTCCCATACGGGGTAGGCAGAAACGTATATTTTTTCTTATATTTACTTACCATGAACAATATACTGTAAGTAGCTAGAATTAAAGTAATATCTATTTTGTGTTGCTTTTAATATATATATATATATATATATATATATATATATATATATATATATATATATATATATATATATATATATATATATATATATATATATATATATATATATATATTTAAATATGCTATCTAGCAAGCATTTTATTGCTCCATTTTAATATTTCTTGTAATATAAATCATTTAGATGTAGTAGAAGACGGGAGCTAAGATGCAGAACCCAGTATATAAAACATAAAATTGTAATATATATCAAGTTATTTCCTTAATGATGTGTTACTATAATTATTTACTATTTTCCTTACATATTTTCTCTTAGTAATGATACATGTTATTAAAACAAATATTAATAATGTTATTACACCTTCTAGACGTAACCTTAAATAAAAACCAGTTCTTAATGTTGGTACTGCTTTTCTTCCTTTTATAGCTAATGTTACAGATAGAATTGAAAAAATCCTAATTAAATATGGCATTAGGACTATTTTTAAACCTACAAGAAAAATTAAAGAACATTTAAGATCACCTAAAGATGTTTCAAACCCATTATCATCCTCCGGGGTGTATAAGTTATCTTGTTCATGTGGAAAAGTATACATTGGAACCACAAAACGTAGCTTTGGTACACGACGTAAAGAATATATGAAATTTTGTAGATTAGGTCAACCAGAGAAGTTTGCGGTGGCTAACCATGCCTTAAATAATTTAAACCATGACATTCAATTTGATAATATGGAAATATTGTCAAGACAAACTCATTCTTATGTTCGTTTACAAGGTGAAGCTATTGAGATATATAAACACCCTAATAATTTTAATAGACAAGAAGAAAATCTCCGTTTAAATAGGTTTTGGCAGCTTATAATTAAAAACAGGTATAATGATACGTCTAGATTTTGATTTTAATTTTGACTTTTGGTATGTCTAGGTTTTGTGCTGTGTTTTTCCTAGACCTTGAAGCAAATGCACTATAATTTAACATAGGTAGTTGAGATTAAGATTAAAATTAAAAAATTACAAAATACATTCTGCATTATTCTTTTCATTGTTAATACAATTATTGACAAAGATATCTCTTTTTTAGATTTAACTGAATTATTTTATTTGGTATTTATTGATTTATTGATATTTACTTACCATGAACAATTACTGTAAGTAGCTAGAATTAAAGTAATATCTATTTTGTGTTGCTTATATATATATATATATATATATATATATATATATATATATATATATATATAGTGTCGTATAGACAGTCATTGTTGAGTCCGTAGAATACAGAAATGGTACCCTCTCGAGCCCGGTAAAACGTTATTGAGCCCATTTTCGGACTACACATATCAATGTGTATATAGTCAAAATATGATAACAAATGTTATAAAACGTGTAAATACACGTTATTCTACCAAATTTGAAGCTGGCAACACCTTACTTTTAATGGACTCTGGTATAAACAGGCTGTCATTCTTTATTGCTGTTGAAATTTACTCCCGATTGTTATTTCGTGACAACAAAATATACCAGTAATGGTGGTTATTCGACCACCTATGAAGTATAACTCAACATTTTTTTTTACTTTTCTTGAATTTAATTTCCAACACGTAGACCAATTGATTGAAATTTGGTCAAGATTTGTATTCTGGGACAATACATCATCCCATATATTTTAGTTTTAAACAAATAGACCAATTCAATTAAAATTTGGCGAAGATTAGTATTTTGTGCCCATTGTAAGAGTGTTTCGACAATTCTTTAACGGGATTCTTTATTGTCCAACCTTCATTATTTCTTAAGCATTTAATTATTTAATTATTATATCAATTTTGAAGCTGACACCAACACCTGCTTATTGGGCGTTGATACAAACCAACTGTTATATTTTCAGCACGTATTTCCGAACAAGTAGATTAATTGAGTTTAAATTTGCGCACGATTCTATTCGGAGACAACAAAATCAACAAGATAGGCTTCTAATTGTTTCCAATTGTTTACAGTTCATCGGTCTAGCACCACGTTACAGTTTATGTTAAATTAGATTTTATGTACACTATGTCCCATTTTGGTTGAAATTGTAGTTTGCGAAAGATGCGGTTTTCACGACCCTGTTCTACTTTTTCCTGAGACGAAAGATGCCACAAACAGAATTGTCACAGTCCTCTTAGTATTTGAGATACAGCGCGAAATTCAAAATTTGCACATTTTAAGCACCCCTTGTAACTGCTTCGCCTTGTAATTTATCGAAATGGTGAAAAGTGCGTTTTACACAGAATTTTCCGTAGAATTTGGTGGCGGGCATAGTTTTCTCCACAAGTAACCAGTTTCTTCGCAATAAACCAAAGTTTTTTTTAATTAAACACCCTGTATATTTTTTTATTATATATTATATATGCTGATTTGCTTTGGTGAGAATAATGAAAACGCCGACGCAGTAATAAATTGGCATTTTAACAAGTAAATGTAGTTTCCTTGGTATTAATTTTGATAATTAAGTAACTTTACATCTATGTAGGTCTCCTAAACGGAGACAACCTAGTAAAATCACGTTTTATAGATTAAAAAGAAATTTAATTAATTATGGATCATTTTCTAAACCCAGGTCAAAAAAATATAGAGAATCGAGAGAATGATGAGGTTACCGTTTTAGCCAGTGTGGAGGGTAATCCTATAAGTTCTTGCAGAATTATATAAAGTAGTATTGGATTTTCGAAAACAAGAATCCAAAGAATACTTCGCCACCATAAATATAAACCATATAAACTTAGGCTTGTTCAACATCTACATCCTGGCGACGCTGATCGTAGGTTAATATCTTACAATTGGTACTTAAACATGTTAAATATAGTACCCAACTTGGGAAGAAATGACATATGGTCAGACGAGGCACATTTTAGCAATTCAGGTGTTTTAAACTGACACGATAGCAGATTCTGGTCTCAAGAAAATCAACACCAAATATTCCCCCAAGGACAACAAGGACGATTTGGACTAAACGTTTCCTGCTTTATATTAGGATCAAAAATAAAATTTTACACTTTCGAAGGGAACTTATCCGCTCCTAGATATTTGGACATTTTAGAAATGGTTGTGCCTGAATTATTAGATGACATTGATTTAGCTCGCTTGAAACAAATTAATTTCTAACAGGATGGAGCCCCATCTCACAATACGCCCGTTTTTGGAAAACAAATTTGGTAACAGATGGATTGGCACTGATGGGTCGATAAGATGGCCTCCTAGGTCTCCGGACTTGTCAGTCTTAGATTTCTTTTTATGCGGTTACTTGCAAAATAAAATATACCAAACTCAATATGATAACATTGAATGTTTGACAAATGCAGTCAGAGAAGCTTTCAGACATTTACAAGATCATCCTAATGTTATGATTAATGCAATAGAACGAATTGGAAGAGTGTGAGTATAAGACAGAATGGTAATCAGTTCGAACATCTCTTTTACTAATTTATATTAGGCTTGTAAAGTTGTAGGTATTACGATTAGTTTTTAATTTTGTGTTATTGCATAAAACTTCCTAACCCTTAACCTTGCTTTTTCATGGCCAACTATATCATCAAAATGTTAAGTTAACGGAACATTCATTTTTGAGGTTAATAATGCAAAAGAAGTATCACAATATATGTTTTTTGAAAGCTGCGAGTAAGCTCTATTATGTAATAAAAAATATACAGAAAGTTCTGTATAAAACCCACTTTTCACCATATCGATCAATTACAAGGCAAATCCGTTGTAAGGGGTGCTTAAAATGTGCAAATTTTGAATTTTGCCCTGTATCTCAAATACTAATAGGACTATGATAATTCTGTTTGTGTCATCTTTCGTTTCACGAAAAAGTAGAAAAGGGTCGCGAAAACCGCATCTTTCTATCTGCTCGCAAACGAGATACCCTACAATTTCAACCAAAATAGGACACAGAATACAATGTTTCCGCGGACGAATTGTTGCTACTAACAGGATATTGCCGCTAATAAAAGAGATTTTTTTAATCTGTACTGCATAAACCAGAGATGATCGACCTATTGTTCAAACAATGAGGAATCATATTAGCTATAAGAGTATAATTTATGTTATTAAATATGTGTTTTATTCCTTACTTTAAATTGTATTTTGTAGAAGACTGGCGTTTGAGTTCCTTCGTATGACAAATTTTGTAACTGCACCATAAATGAAGTATATTCGACATTAAAAACCTCTGGTGGATAGAGTAGTACCGGAGAAGGTGCTAAACAAGGGATATGCTGATTTGGTTTTAACACCTTATCAATACTTACGCAATTTGCAATCATATTCTTTATAACCATATAAACAAGCATTAGTGTCACATGCACCAGTGACTGGATGACACGGAGGATATTGACAATAGCCACACTTTTCTCGACATCCATATCCATAGAAATCTGGAAAGCATGCTGAAAGAAGAGTTTTAGAAGTAATTGAAATTTACAAGCACATAAGACACATACCTTCTTGGCAGGCATCTCCAATATAACCCATTGAACATTTGCAAACGTTTTGCCCAGTTAAATCGATTCCACACATAATACTTTTATCACAATTATATCTCTGTGTACCAAAGATATTGCTACACTTGAGGCAAGTACTTCCAAACATTCCGATACCGCAATTATTATCTAAAATAAAAACAATTCACATTATTATAAAGGACCTTAAGCATTCAAAGTTGAAAATTTTTTACCTGGTGGGTAATTTTTGTCCACGTTAGAAAGTTTAACTTGCAATGATGTACGGAGCACTTCACAAGATGCGTCATTAAAATCTAACGATCCCTTTAAAACTCTCACTTCTATAAATGAACGATTAATGAGAATTAAGACTAGTGCCTACATACCATTTTCGTTGCATAGTTCAAAGTAATCTAAAGCCCAAAACGGACTCTTACAATTATCACATATTGTAGAGACTCTTAAACGAATTGCACTCTGGCTATTTCGCAAATCTACCTGGCTATTTCGCCGCAAATCTACTACAATTTTTTCTTCCTGCCATGCTTTATTCTAAAATTCAATTGTAATCATATGAGCAAGATAATCAAAATTTAGGTTTATTATTGAATCAACGAATAAAGAATTGATCTAAAAAATGTGCTAAAAAATTTGTCAGATGAAGTATCCATGCAGTGCAATATTTAGAATAAATATTAGGTTCAGAGAGAAAACCTTTGATTGTTGTTTACAAAGGGAATGCTTTTTCCACTTTTTCCTAACAGTGATTATCCCTTACTGAAAAATGCTTGTAGATCGTTACTAGTTAGTTGTATCTCACCTTGCTAGTTATATTTACTTCTTTGAACGTTTCAAAGTTGCCGACGTATGGATCATAGACAGTCACAATTACATTTAACTGACAATTAGTGCACATTGTAACAAATATGGAAGCACAAAAGGTATTACCATACACGTAGTGGTCTACACCAAGATTTTTGTAAGATAATATTTTATTGGTTATCACGTAATCATCTGAAAAGTAATATTAATAAATGTTCAAATTGAAATATAAAATCACCGACAATTATGCACTTTCCAATATCCTGGAATTTTATTGCGACTTGTAACCAAGATGTTTTTTATTTTGTATATATCATCCTGATCAGTGTAATTTAGTATTGGGTTTGAATCACCCAACTTATATAACTGAATATTATTGTCATTTCTCCGTATTACAAAATGTGACCATTTGGCGGTGTCCAGCATTTCTTCAGATGTATGCTTAAAAAATCGTAAAATAATTATTCAGCATATTATAAATACGGGGTGTTTGTAAATAAGTGCGAAAGACTTTAGGGGGTGATTGCCGAGGTTATTTTGTGAAAAAAAGTTTCTATAAATGTAGGTTGAAATATGATTCGTTTCCGAGATACATTGTGTTTAAGTCTTAATTTTTCATTGCTTGCACCATTGGCGTTCGTACGAAAATGGCACAACTTTTTTAATAAAAATGGATGGTGCGCCCACTGACTGTTTCCCGTTTTGTTATTTTTGTAGAAATCTGTCGTCAATTCTGAATTAAATTGGCCTCTTGAATTTTTTTCGCAGGACGCACCGCTTTTGAGGAAAAAATAAAACAATTTTTATTGCATATTGTGTATTTTTTATTTCTATTGATACATTATCTCGTAGGAGCTTGTAAATAAGTGCAAAAGATTTTAGGAGGTGGTTGCCGAAGGTGTTTTGTGAAAAAAACTTCTTTTAAGCGTAGTCGAAATATACTTCGTTTCCTAGTTTCCTAGTGTTTAAATTTAACTTTTTTATTTACATATTTCTATTAATTATTTCAAAGAGTTTTAAGATATTGACTCGAAATTTGCAAAACGCTTTGGGTAGGTTGCTGTCAATAATTCTACAAAGTTTTATTATCTAGTACAGTGACATTAAACCAAAACAATAATACAAAACAACAGTAATAAAAATAATTTTAAACAGATCAAAATGACCTCCTTCACACGTGATACAAGAGTCAACTCTCCGCCTCAATGACTGTCTTATTCGCTGAAATATTCCTACTGCAGTTCTTATTGTTTCACAGCCGGCTGTAATAAGATTCCTAAGGCTTTCAACATTTTCGACGGAATCGTAGTAAACTAATGACCTGAGAAAACCCAAATGGAGAAATCTAAGGGGTTTAACACAAGAAATCGAGCTGGCCAATGTTGCATACCTCCCCTACCTATCCAACGATTAGGATATACTGTATCTAAGTGACGACGGACGTTAATGCTAAAATGGGCTAGGGCACCATCGTGCATAAACCATAAATTTTGTCTGAGGTGAAGAGGAATTTCTTCAAGAAGTGCTGTAGGAAGTGATTATAAAATTTGCCATTTAATCGCAATGGGAGGAAATATGGACCAATGAAATAATCATTAAGTACTCCAAGCCACACGTTTATTGAAAATTGATGCTGAAAATGAGCTTGAGAGATTCCATGTGGATTTTTATCAGCCCATAAGTCATTGTTATGAAAATTTCGTACAAAATCTCTGGAAAAACTTGCCTCGTCAGTAAACAAAACGCTATTTAGAAAGTTAAGGTTTTTGAGCCGTTACATTGAGAATCCATTAGCCAAAAACTAGACGCGGATACAATGGCTGCTTTTTTAGAATTTTAAATACGGCGAAGTTGCTTGCATTCAATATATTGGTAATTTTTCGAGTACTTGTTTCAGGTAACTCCGAAACTATACCGAGAACTGCTTCTTCTAGTTGCACAGTTCGTACTTATCGAGGGCGCCTATAGTCAGCAGTTCGTTTCAAAAGGGTACCATTTTCGCGTAAACGTTGGTGAAGGTGAGAAAATATTGTATGATGAGGGATCCTACGTTCTGGATACAACTCATCATGCAGTTGTCAAGCTTGCAGACCATTTCCATTACATCGACCGTAGGCAAAGTGCTTATCTGACAAACAATGGACAAACGTTTTCCAAAGCACCGCGGCAATGGGCAATAAAAACTGAAATTAGATAAAAATGTTAATATCTCGAAAACTATTACTCCAAAGTATCGATAATGTTACATCAATGGAAAGGAAATTTAATTTCCTATCCGCTGATGTAAGAAAATGTAGGTGGTTCCATTTAAAAAAATCACGTTATCCATGTTTGAAAAAAATTATCTTCGGAGCGATAGAAATTATTGAATTCTAAAAGCAAGATTTTTGGCAATGAATAAGAATGACGCGGTACCCTTTTCGGAAGTAAAAAACGAAAGCCACATCTCTCTACTGGTATCCGTCTTCGAGATATTGAAAGTTTTCGGAGGCACTGCAAACGTCGTTTTTTCTACAAAATGTCAAGTAACTTAGAAGCAATGCGACGTAGACCCATAGTATGATTATTAAAGTGACCTTTAAATTCAACGAGGAATTCAAAAATGTAATAATATATAGGTTGTTCTATTTAAAATAACGAAGTTGGCATGAGTTTCCGGTATAACTGGAAGTCCGCCATTTCTGAAAATAATTTTAAAATGTGTAGTTTATGACTGTGGACAACTTATATATGATATTTTTTCGTATTTGTAATGGTAAGGGAGTTATGGGGCAATCCCGCTAAAGTGGGCCACCCTGTATATATATATATATATATATATATATATATATATATATATATATATATATAATATAGTTTAAATCAGCCAGTTCTGGAATCTATTTTATGTTGTAGGGATTACTTGAAAGCTACTGTAGAAGTTTATAGAATCTGAGTAGAGTGTGACCTTGAAGGTGTTACATTAGTCAATACAGATGTTATAAGGTTTCCAATCAATAACGGATCCAAGCTTCCTGCCTTTATGAAAACCGGCTTGTTATATACATATTGGGTATGAGATGACCTATTTTTTTTAATTTGTAAAGAAATTATTTTTGTGAAAAGTCTAAGGAACAATACAAACAAAAATCGATAATGCTTAGGCAGAGATGTAAATTTACATAATATGATGGTCAAAATGAACGGTACCAAAATGTATAGTGCGCGGGAATTGGTTGCTGAGCATTAAGTTCCGCTTTGATCTTGTTTAGTTTTGTTTATGTTGGTAGTAAAATCGTCTTTCTGGTAACGACTGAAAATGTTTTTTTACTAGCTGCAATTTTTTTTTGCTCATTACGCAAATGACGGGAATTACGGGATAAATCTACATTGAACTTCAAACGCCAACAATACTGTGCATGATTATAAAGTCATCCTCAGGTGTCAGTTTGTCGATAAATATTCCAGAAGAGAGTCGTTAGCTTACATGAAGTAAAACACAAGAAACTCTCTAAAATAATGCTGTACCAGTATCGAAAAACTAGTTAATGCTTAAGCAGTAATTCAATCTCCCTTATCATGTTTCGATAACGGTCGCAACTGCATTGCCGGCTTCGTTCTCAAATAAATAAAAAATAAATAAAATCACTGCTCTAGTCCAAAATGCATACTAAATAGTGATTTTTTGTGGGTGCATTTTTTTCTCATGAACTAGCCAAGGATTCTCAGCAGCCCAGGTGCGACAGTTCTGTGTGTTCACATACCCGTCTAAGTGGAAGTGCACTTCATCGCTAAACATGATTTTCTTCCAAAAATCAACGCCCACTTCTTGGTTTTGCAATATACAGTTGACGAATACACGGTGCTGCGCATGATCTGCTGGCTTAATTTCTTAAGTTAGCTGGACCTTATAAGGATGAAAATGAAGATCTTTCTTCAAAATTCAAAGTAAAGTGGTTTTTGAAATTCCGAACTCTTGTGAACGCCTGCGAGTGGAGGTGTTTGGATTCTCGCCAACACTTTCAGTCACTGTGGCAATATTTTCGATAGATCGTCCTGGCCGACAACGAATCGGTATTTTTTTATCAACAACTGAACCAGTTTCCGCAAATGTGTGCATGACTCGCTGAAGTGTTGAACGGTTTGGTGCATTTTCTCGACCGAAAATTGCGCGTAATCTACGAACTGTTTCCGCAAAACTTTCCTCATGTTTGAAGTAAGTTTTCACAATTAAAAAGCGTTGTTGATCTGTGTAACGCTCCATTTCTAATAATCAGGGTGTCTATTTGACATTTAAAGTAATTTAAGTGCAGCATACTAGATTTTAAAAAATTGTCGCGAAATTTAAAAGTTGTTGGGTCACCCGTTAGTTGTCTTGCAACTCGTGGTATTTCCATTGCAACATAAATTATGTATAACAATAACAATTACAGCTATCCTCTTCGATAAAAATAAAACATCGTTAACAAATATATGGGACATTCGTGTAACAGAATTTATCCGACATGAAAATGCTATACTAATATTATTTTAAATCGATTGTTTTGTTGACCCCTTTAACAATTTTAAACCAAAACAAAGAAGTATGTTAATGTACTTACATAATCTATAAAGCAAATAATTATTCGTTCGAAGCTTTAATTTCAACCCAAATATACAGTACGTTAAAATATTTCAGGAGGTGATTTAATAATTTCCAACAAGAACATTTCTCAGGTACATATGTCTTAAAGCGCCAGTAGAGGGAGCTATATCTCTTTAGAGACAGACCTCAACAGCTGTTTATACGACCATTGTGATTTCGTATTTTATTAATAATAATAATAAAACACACGTTACAAGTTATAACTATTTTTCTAAACAGATTGTATGACGCGACTTCCACCAACATCAAAACATTAATTCATTTTCCGAGGAAAAATAATTTTAATGAAACAATTCCCCGCGTAACTTTATTTTCATGATAATTACACACAAAAAGAGACTTGTACCATGAATCACCTCCTAAAATATTTTAACGTACCTAGAAAATAACCTGCATAAATTTCTTATTCCAGTTCTTACTTAACTACCGTTTCTCCTATGGAACGTAAATTGCTACTCGAATAATTGGCGTTTTAGACAGTCTCATACATAAGGTGACCATTTATGTAAAAGGGAAATACAGGACACGGACACATCACCGGAAGTGTCTGAGGGATAACAAATACACCTCAGTAAGAGCAAGGAGAGGGAGAAATTTCTTTTAAACTAGATAAAAATTATGAGTTTTTATGGTCGCTGGTCAAGTGACAAATGCAGTGGTTCTTCATAGTATGTTTTTAGGCGTCCCATGTCATAATCCAATAGTATCAAAAATTAAAATCTATTTAATACTGTATTTTACTTCGGTTTTTAAAAGTACATATTTAATAAAATGGCGAGCGAAAGGTTACTCATTTTCCCAAAATATCTGGGCGATCTTGGAGATACTTAAAAAATTCAACCCAATTCAGTTTAAAATTATGTTTTGTCATTAAAAGTCCTTTTAAAGTTCTTATAGTAAGGCTAAGTTTTTCGCTGCTCCAAATTTTATTCGTATGACAAAAAACACTTTCCGTGGTGGCGTTGCACATGCACATTTCAACAATTTTTAATATGATTTTTTATGGTATATCTTCACTCTTGAAGTGGTTAAAAAGGTCGGCCCATTGTTTTTCAGAAAAAACAAAAACTTCTTTCCACGCAAGTGTTGCGTCCATTTATCCAAATATAAAACATGGTCCCTGACGTTTTAAATTGAGTTACGGCTAGATCTTCTTCATTTACCAAAACTACAAGCATAGTGTTAACCATTACTTCTACTATTGAAGATTATTCAGATTCCACTTGTAGCACACATTTATGAAATGTAGAAGCTCGTGTGTGAAGACACCATAGCGAAGCTTTAAAAAAATTGTTTTTAAAACTATTAAGAATCAATGTCAGACATTCTTCTTGAGAGAGAAGGTGACTCTGTAACGGTTTGAACACTTTTAATTTTATCTCGATCGAAATTAACAACGCCAACCGTCTGGTTTTGCTCTATCCCAACAGTTTTTGGTACTCAAATAAAGGTCTTTTAAGTAACTGCTGAACTTTATGAAAGACGTTATCTTGGACATGTCTTGCTGCTCTTCAAAAATTGCAATTTATGTTGTCAGCGCACATTACCATTACTTTTGTTGTTAATTCGTATTTATCAACCGTTTTAATAATATATTCACATGTAATGTCTGATGTGTCACATGGAAGATGTTGTACTTCCAAAAGTTTTACTTGAATACCCTTGTCTTTCATAAAATATCTTACGAGTATACGACAAATTTTACGCTCCCGTGATTTGAACAATCGGTATAAATTGTTACAAAGTTGACCGTTCTAAGATCATTTTGTATGCAGCTTAATGGTTCTTTTTATAAGATGTTACACACAATACTTTCAGATTCGATTTTAGCACATGCAAATATTTGTTGGAAGCAATATTTTATTAGCTTGTTAGTGCAATCCATAGAACCAAAGGGCTGATTCTGGATCACGTTGTGGTACGACCAAATGTATTTAATAGCAGCCAGCTTTTGTCCTTCATTTCCAAATGTGTCCTTACAAAAAAAAGACGACACTTTGCTACTACTAGAAGCAGCACTATTTGCGTTTTATGCTTAAGTGTCGATATGTCTTGAACTATTTCCGCCTTTCCACCATGTGCAAGTGAAAACTATGCACAACATTTTAAGCACTTTATATCACGATCTGAGATTGTTTTTTTAATAAATGGATATTCACTTTCCACATCTCTATTAAATGTACATTTTTTTTTCATTTTCTGATTCTACCGTTCTAGATTCACACCACGCTATAACGATTATTTATTTAAAAACAGTTATTTCTTTAGTAGCACTTAACCTTAACTAACGAACTACTTGCACTATATTTACTTACACGCGCCGGTATATTTTGTTTTCCACACGTACAAGACACCGCCGTAAGCAAATTCTTTTCGCGCTAGACCTGACACCTAATACTGCCTCATTAGCGGGATTGTGCGCTATTTACTTAAATCGACAAAAGTCCTAGAAAAGTCTCGTAAATTTCGCAAATTGTAGAACTTGTGATGTCATCCCATTTTGTCTTGTCTGAAAGTCCCGCTATCTTTTTCGTACTTTCTAGACTTTGGTTAATCCCTTCTAAACAATGAAACGTCAGAAACGGGACAAAAAGGGACTTCTTTATAAATACGAAACATTTACGTAATTTCTTAAAATAATTACACATACGAAACGATGTGTTTAAAAAAAGAACTCTCCCGTATAATACTCGCCTCACTGATATATCCAAATTATTTTGGTAAAGATAGCGTTACCGGTCAAGAGAATATCTACTCCAAAATTGTTTATCTCCGA
This sequence comes from Vesta saturnalis, assembly GCA_036346205.1. Taxonomy (NCBI): domain Eukaryota; kingdom Metazoa; phylum Arthropoda; class Insecta; order Coleoptera; family Lampyridae; genus Vesta; species Vesta saturnalis. The sequence goes on along the minus strand of JARFJB010000036.1, from coordinate 9,559,704 downwards.
TAGATAAAACTTAAACTACTTTAATACTACCGTGTGATTTGAGGTCAGTCCTGCTATGAGTACACTTTAGTGAGATTTTTTTAATTACAAATTAGGAAAAATACTTTTAATTGAAACTTTCTTTTTAAACATTTACAGTAAGCGCATATACGCGTATACGCAGTGACCATGTCGCTATAAATGTATGTGAAAACCTCCTGAAAAAACCTCATATAGGGTAGACGGTAACGATAATCGAACCCATTACCTCCCGAATGCTAAGCAGATCGTGTTACTACAGCACCACTATCTCGGTAACAAGGAAATCATTGGTTTATGCTATAAACTTTGACAATTTTGGGGCGTAGCCATCAACTATCATATAGTCATCTACCGCAAGAAGAAATTTTGTATATAATAGTGATTTCCAAAAGAATGGTGCCGCTTGAGATGCGTTAAAAAAATTATTATTTATTTTGTGTGTGATATTAATTAATGATTTAAACGTTATCACCCAGTGATTTTGTATATAATAGTGATTTTCAAGATTATTTAGGTTTAGGTTTTTAGTGCGTTATAATTATGTTTTAGTTTTTAGTGTAGTGGTATTTATGTTTAATGTTTAAAGTTTCAGCGTTTAGTATTTTTAGTGTTTTTAGTGATTTTTAGCTTTTTAGTTTTTTAGTGTTTTAGTGTTTTTAGTGTTTTAGGTTATTTAGTGTTTTTAGTGATTTTAGCGTTTTAGTGTTTTAGTGTTTTTAGTGTTTTTAAAGTTTTAGGTTTTTAGCGTTTTTAGTGTTTTAGTGTTTTTAGTGTTTTTAGTGTTTTTAGTGTTTTTAGTATTTAGTGTTTTTAGCGTTTTTACCGTTTTAGTGTGTTTAGTGTTTTTAGTGTTTTTAGTGTTTTAATGTTTTTAGTGTTTTAGTTTTTAGCGTTTTTAGTGTTTTAGTGTTTTTAGTGTTTTAGTGTTTTAGTGTTTTTAGTGTTTTTAGTGTTTTTAGCGTTTTTAGTTTTTAGTGTTTTAGTGTTTTAGTGTTTTAGTGTTTTTAGTGTTTTAGTGTTTTTAGTGTTTTAGTGTTTTTAGTGTTTTAGTGTTTTTATGTTTTAGTGTTTTAGCGTTTTAGTATTTTAGTGTTTTTAGTGTTTTTTGTGTTTTTAGTGGTTTTAGTTTTTTAGTGTTTTTCGTGTTTTTAGTTATTTAGCGTTTTTAGCGATTTTAGTGTTTTTAGTTTTTTGAGTTTTTTAGTGTTTTTAGTGTTTTAGTGTTTTAGATTTTAGTGTTTTAGCGTTTTTAGTTTTTAGTGTTTTAGTGTTTTAGTGTTTTTAGGTTTTAGTGTTTTTAGTGTTTTAGTATTTTTTAGCGTTTTTTAGTGTTTTTAGTGTTGTTTAGTGTTTTTAGTGATTTTTAGCGTTTTTTAGTGTTTTTAGTGATTTTAGTGTTTTTTAGTGTTTTTAATGTTTTTTATTGTTTTTTACTGTTTTTAGTGTTTTTAGTGTTTTAGCTTTTTAGTGTTTTTAGTGTTTTATAGCGTTTTTTAGCGTTTTTCAGTGTTTTTTAGCGGTTTTTAGTGTGTTTAGTGTTTTAGTATTATTTAGCGTTTTTAGCGTTTTTTAGTGTTTTTAGCGTTTTTTAGTGTTTTTAGCGTTTTTTAGTGTTTTTAGTGTTTTTTAGCGTTTTTTAGTGGTTTTAGTGATTTTAAGTATTTTTTAGTGTTTATAGTGTTTTTTAGTGGGTTTAGTGTTTTTTAGCGTTTTTAGTGTTTTTTAGTGTTTTTTAGTGTTTTTAGTGTTTTTGAGCGTTTTTTAGTGGTTTTAGTGTTTTTAGTGTTTTTAGTATCTACGTGTAGATACATATACTTTTAGAAATATGCATCTAGATATATGCCCAGTATTCTCAGTATCTGGATAAAGATACGGATATATAATTAGTATATCTAGATACAGGTCAGATACTTTTGAAATATAGAAAATGTGTACGCAAGAAAATTTAAATATTTAATAAATAGCTATAGGTACGCATACATTGCTTACTATACATCAAACGTTAGAAATACAAAATATTGGGTGTTCAGGCGAAAAAGACTCACATGGTAGTGCTAATGCAACTTAATAAAAAATATTTAAATATTAAGATTACTGTAAACAATTTGGAAGAATAAAGGGCATATGAAAATGAAAAATACACAAAAATAGAAGTAGGATGTAAATAGCAAAACAAAAATTGGATGTCGGCGCTAAAGTAAAAAAAAATCCAAAAGTTGTTCTGATTGATCAACATTATAACGTCAAAATGAAGGCAATGTACGTTGAACACTTTGATTATAATATAATCAAAGGTTGAACTATGTAATACACGGTTAAAGCGACAGGGAGTGCTCCAAACAAAACGCTGAAGAATGACATAGCTAGGCAGCGATGTAACACGATTCGTATATCGTTTGACAACATAATTCAAAAGCTTCCACGGTTCGTATTGGATTTAGCATGGGTAGATTGATTATTTCAGATAAACATATTGTTGGCTGTCTCAAATATGGCTGAGTGAAATGTTAAAAAACTGGTAAAAAGTATCTAGATTGTTCAGATACTGAATAAAATTGATCTAGATACAGATATATTTAAAAAAGTATCTAGATATAACATAGATAGATACACACAAAATTTCTAGGTGCAGTATCTAACTATATTCATCTAGGTATGCCACAGCGCTTACCAAACCACCACACGGAATAATTATTCGAGGTAAAAATTAGTTTTAAAGCAATGGAGACAAGAGTGTTTGATAACAAGCATTGGATGAATTACGCATAAAAAATATCAGTGAAACATCCACAGGGCGACTATTCAAATCCACTGTCGGTTATTCATATCGTAACCGAGCTGATAGAGTACTGGTGACACGACCTGCTTAGCATTCGGGAGGTAATGGGTTCGATTCCCGTTACCGTCTACCTTGTATGAGGTTTTTTCAGGGAGTTTTCCTCATACACATGTAGCGGCATGGTCACTGCGTATATGCACACCATGTGCGGCTACTTACGCGAATGCTGGTGTAGTACTTTTCCCCTCAGAACCCTAACTCCGTTCCTTCCGATCCTATCCTGACCACACCCATCCTTAATCCCTCCATGCATATATACGTAATGTATGTATGTATGCTAGGAATCCATGATTGTGGCTGAACCCTGTTAATAAATGCACAAGACAAGTGTACTGAAGACGAGTATTCACCCTATTGTAGGAAGATTTCGATGTTTTGAGAAGTATAGTTTTTGGACAAAAGTCACATTCACCTTAACGTGTAAAGAACCAACATCCTTTACAAAAAAATTATTGAATTAATTATTTATTAATTAACCTGTTTCAGTTAAATTACAGAAATCGTCAAATAATGAATATATATCCCATCTGACGTTTTAAAAACGTTGAGAGTTTTCTACGTCAGAGTCCCCTCCAGTCTAACAACCAATCTCTGCATTAGAATCACCGCCAGAAGTCTCTCCGGCCTTCCGACGTTTGCATTAAAACCACAAGTCGCGCTACTCTCACTCTCATTCCTGTCGTATTGTCAGTCCGAGCGCAGTCCCGCGTTAATCACCATGGGTCTCCTTCGAGAGCTCAGGGCTATTCACCCTCATTCTCCGTTGAGTGAGCTTAACTCAGTCCGCCTAGACTTATTTCAATACACCAGGGTTTACTGCTGCTTAAATCTGTGGTCACCTGCATGTAAGTTACTTACACAACCGTACACGTACGCCAGACACGACGCTACGCCGGGTAATATTCCCGACGTAGTCTTTTACTTACTGCATTGGACAGAAAGGTATTTGCATGAATTCTACCAATTCCTAGTGAATCAATTAAACAGCGCAACGGGTATAACTCCAGAATTGATATTCTACACACATCTCAAGAAAACCTACACGAACACGCCCTCACCGATAAAATAAAAAACCGACGTGCAGTGAGCCTACAGATTGAAAGCAACGAGCCCCCCGCAATTAGACCATATTTCGGTCACCCAGTGTCGTAAATTACGATGACATTACGTAAAACAGCGCGTATTACATTTCCATCTCACCTAACGTAATTACCAGTTTAAAATTAGTTTCGTTTGAAGCTTCCTTCTTAGTAAAAGTTCTGAAACCGCTTTCCTAACCGCTCGTCGGTTCATCGGCCCAAAGAATTTGAAATAAAAATTCTCTATTTTCGCGTATCATGCCTAACATCCAATGGCAATAGTCTAACCTTCGATCAAAATCTTCCTCTTTTAGGGCCTGATGCAAAACGACATGATATGAGTGCATTCGTAAAGTAATTAAAAAAAGCTTAAACGAATGCCTATATATTTTGATGGCCATTAGTACTTACCTATGGTCCTTCAAAATATTTTGAACCGTTGTCCGTGATATGCCCAACTCAGTGGATAATGCTCTTGTGCTAACATGAGGATTTCCTTCAATATAGCCCAGTACACGGTTAATATTTTCTTGTGTTCTTCCAATTCTTTGCCGTTGAAACGTAGGCCGAAAACTACCATTGGGTCGTAAGCTCGCCACTAATCGGGGAAAAACCCTTACATCGCAAGGACGCCGATTGGATATCGAGCCTCGTAAACTCTTTTAGCTACTGCGCCATTCTGAAGACATTCAAAATAAACCACAAGCATATCAACAGCTTCATTATTCGTAAAACGCATTTTGAAAGCACAAAAATTGCTCAAAGTAACGAGAAAGTATTGACAACTAGTGACAATTTGAGGATTATGTATGTTTTGTTTAGGTATCTGTTTCCATTGCCTGCTTCTAAAGTTTTCTTTGGCCGATATTTTAGGTTAGAAACAAGATATCGAGATGCGGATTTCGCGAGCTTGTTTAGGCATCATTTAGCTATTTGTTCATGAAAAAAGTCATACCAATGCATTTAATTTTTTTGCGAAAATTAATCGTTTCTGTCAGAATGTCGAACAAAGCCCTCTAGCGACGACATGTGAAACTAACAAAACTTCAAATATTATTACATTTGTAGTCTAAGAATAGATCATTTCAACGCGCCCAAGTTTGTTAAAATCGGAGTATCCGTTTCGAAGATACGGGGGGTGATTTAAGGAAACCTTTGAATACCCCCCACCACTTTATTTTTATAGATACGTCAAAAAGTGCCAAACAAAAAAAGTTCAGATTATTCTCGACTTTAAAGATGTTATTTTTTTATTAGTTTAATGTAGCAGAATTCACAGAAACATCACTTTTTTATATTCAAGATCGCAGTTACGCCCCCTAGCGGCCATTTCAGAAACATGAAAATATTTTCCAGGTTTTGTATTGGCCGTTTTAGTAATAACTTTTTTTTCCGCAAGCCTCTACGATGTATAGTTTCCAAGATACAGTACCTCGCATTCTTAGTTGACCACCCCGTACAAAACTGATTGCATCTACTGGTGGCTATCATGCAGGTCCGGACTCTATATTTTAATATAATTTAAAATAACAAAATTTTCCTTTTTAATTGCAACATATAAATTAAAATCTGTTCTTTTAGAGTGTGTAAACACGCATTTAATGATATTTTCACAGCAAACGTAACGAGAGAAGCTGTCTGACGAACCTAGACACCGTTATTGTATACCGACGAGGAGAAGCGTTCAACCCCAGGGGGATGGTGGATATTTATTTTACTTGTAACATCAATTTAGCTATGTTTTGTTTTTATTCAATTTATCTACCTTTCTGTAAATATTTAAGGTAGGATTAAGTGTTAATATTTAGCTACCGTATATAGTAGGTATAATATGCGTATAAAACCCTTATCAGTTCATTGTTCAGCGTAGACAAACCTGGTAAGCAGTTATCAACCCCAACAAACGAACAACTCCCCTTTTTAGTGAATAAAAACCGATTTGAGGTAAACCGCGGCAAATAAAGTTAAACTTAAATTACAAAGTGAGCAAAAGCAGCTTACAAACGTTTACATCGTCCCGGAGTTACTGTTAGGGGCGTCCTATCCTGATATTTGACAATCGGTCTTTATTTTATCGAGGACAAGAACTAGTATTGAATTAGTGTTAACTAGGACGTTACGTAGTGAACTTATATTTAACACACTAATTTTGTTTTAGAAGTGCGATCAATAAAAGTTTAACTATGCTACCAATACTCCGTTTTTTAGTTCTTAAGAGGGTTGTTTAGGGCTAGCATACCACTCAAATGAACAGCGAGTACTCCAAATAAAAAACTACATTACTTGTTCCAGCTTGCCTCTAATTTCTTGACGATTTCCTGTTTAAGACCACGGGTTTTCCTGAGCTACAACACTTGCAATGATTTTTCTTTACTGTGTAAAATAAACTACTATTTGATAAAAAAATCATAATATTGTAATAATTTAAATAAAGCAATCGAGATTCAGAGTAATTGTAAAAATTGTCAACATCAGATATGTCCCACACTATACCAGTTTCGACGAAACGGTGCTACCGTTTTAAACAATGAATTGATAGAGTTTCATTGGTATTCAATTCAACCTTATTTATTAAAATACATTATGTAACATACATTATCACGTAAGGTAGAACAAGGTCCACGTGGCCAATCACCATCTTTGCGTGGAATAGAACTTTCGCATTTTCTGATTGCAGATGCTTTTCCACCCCATCCGTTTAGTATAATCCAATAGCAATCTGATGATGGGGGGTCATCGCTGTCGCATAAATAAATATGTCCTTCCATTGTCCGAATCGAAATGTAAACTTGAAATTTTCTTGAATTACTTATTTTAGCAATTTCTGTAAATGAAAGAACCCCGTTCGTATGGAATGTCTGAAAATCTAAAACCAAAAGTTATTTTTATATATACTATTGTGTCAGATGGATGTAGAAATATAATTTTAAGTGAAAATACTACCATTTGCATGGATATGACAATATTAAGGATATAATAATAATCACCTTCCCATCGACGGTCCAACACTGGTCCCAAAAGGCTATTCAGTGAATTTTCAATTTTTCCACCTATGGGTTCGGTCCAATCATAATTACAACTTGCGCGAGTGTTTTCTAAATTGCAGTTATAAGGACTATTCCGATTAGGAATGAATTCTGAAACTAAACAAAAAATTCAATTATTTTCCATAAATTTCACAGAGATTCTACCTATTTTAGTATTGTAATCATTTGCAATTTAAATAAAGTTTGATTTTTTCAGTTTCGCGATTTTCAGCATATTGTTTCCAAAAGGTCAATCATATTGACGGATCTAACAATGAGTGAAAAATCTCGAATATGCGGAAATCTGATATTAGTCGGACACCTAAGCATGAAAATGTAGGAAATTAATAGTTAATAAATATTATATATACAAGGGTACTAGAAACGCAGAAATATTAAAATTACGTTGCTATACCAGACCGTTCGCAGGGCCGCACTTAAAAAACATTTGATAAAATAATATTATTTAAAAATATCATAAGTAATTGTTATAACAAATTGCAGATGATATTATTCAGTAATAATTCGTAGATTGTCCTTTATGAAGTGCGTACGGTCCTGAGATACCAGGTAGCTCCGTAAGCGTCAATGCTGTTCTCCGTATAGCTAGTACTGAATTTTAACTGTGGGCCAGAGTATAGTATCCTTACAAATACAACGATACTAATCTGCTTGCAAATGTTAACAGAGGTAATGTAGGTTGTATTAAGGCTCTTCTCTTTCAAACGCCACTTCCCAATCTACGGGCGGTCTGGTAGGTCTAGACCTCTTTGACACATTTTCTTACGAGTCCACGTTAAATACTCATGCCGAATTTCATCGTGAACTCACTACACATTTGTTCGGCGCCCAATAACAGCGTCGCGACGCCGGCGTCCCATATCGCTAATCACTTTTTAGTGACGCCTCCCGCCCACCTACCGAATTTGCTTTAGGTCGGCAAAGTCGTCTGGGAGATGTACCCCGGGCGTCGCAACGACTCAAAAATTATACACTTCTCGTCATATTGTGAAGATTAGTTTTTTTTTCTTTTTTCTCCGCTAACAGAATATCCAGTAATTAACGCCGCTGTTTGAAAAATGTGTAAACGTTCCACATGTAACAGTAAAACCTTGATATAGAAACAAAATTATTCATTTAAGAATGGTCGATTCGAAATCAAGTCCGTGAATCCATTAACATTAACCGTCAAATATTGATAAGATGTTTGAATTAGGTATTATAAATAATTAAACCGTAAAGCATACTAAATGAGAAAGAAAAATAATGTTAAAGCTTGTGCATTCAAAATAAAATTGTTCATGATACAAACTAAAGATCTAAAAGATTACACCTTTGAGTGTAAAGACTGATTCTTCGTTTATTGTTTCTCTTTTAAAATTTGACGAATAATAATTTATTTTGTACTAGAATATACATCTTGAATGGCAAACTACAATCAAAACCTTTTATATTAATGTCAGTTAAAACAAGTACACCGTGGGTTTCAAAAATAGAATTTGAAACCCGATAAATATAATTAACAGAGTCTCAATTAGCTAAACAATTAAAACTAACTACCACTGTTCCTGTAAATCTACCAACTTAGTAAAGGGGACCTGCAACAGTAAGTCATAAAATTTGGGATAGTGCCGATTGGAACCGCCAAGGAGCTAAGACAGCGTATTTTCGCCTACATTAGGGAGGGCAAGCGCTCCCTTCTACCGCCAGTTGACATTGAAACCCGATAAATATCATTAAGAGAGTCTCAATTAACAAAACAATTAAAACTAACTACCACCGTTCCTGTAAATCTACCAACTTAGTAAAGGGGACCTGCAACAGGAAGTCATAAAATTTGGGATAGTGGCGATTGGAAGCGTCAAGGAGCTAAGACAGCGTATTTTCGCCTACATTAGGGAGGGCAAGCGCTCCCCTCTACCGCCAATTGACATTGAAACCCGATAAATATCAATAAGAGAGGTTCAATTAGCAAAACAATTAAAACTAACTACCACCGTTCCTGTAAATTAATTGATTGACTTTTCCCTTAAAATTGCATTTTAAATAACAGGAATTTGACCGAGAAATAATTACGTTTGTGAGTAAAAATTTTATTTAAAAGGAACGTATATCAGTATCAAGTACACTAACTTAATTTTGCCTTCTGCAACTACCGTTTAGGAATAAATGTGATAATTTAGTAATTGCAGACGAAATAAGTTTCATTAGATCACTTCCGATATTAATAGTCAAATTTAAATATGCAATAATTTCTATAACGTTAACCAAACAACTCTAAAGAGAGTACAATGGAATTTAATCTACCTGCCATTATACCAAATGTTATGCATTTTCTTCTTCTGTTACTTTAAGTGTGAATTGACAAAAGTGGCCGTAATTATTAATTGAGCCGTTATATATAATAAGTAATTTTTTAGGTAGGAAGTGCTAAATTTTTATATCAATGGCTCCGTTATTTAATATACAATACTTTTAGAATATCAACAATTAATTTAATATTAATTAAAATAACTTTCGACGCTCCTGTCTGAGCATAGGGAGAATTGCACAGTTCGAAGCTGAATTCAATTGAGAGTATGAGGTAAAATAGTAGTTTTAAATTGCTTAATTAACTTTAACTTAATATCTACTAGCTCCAGAATTAAATTTAAAAGTATTTAATTTGTTTTAATACTTGTAAAATTTGGCTTGCCACTGATAACCGCATATTTAAATTTTAACCGCTGACAGTTAATTAGATTGAGAGAGCTCGTATTTATTAACTATCCTTGCATCAGTTATTGGTAAAGGATCTTTTTTTGTGAAGAGGGACCTGTGACCTTTGTCTGCTATCGTATCTGGCGTCCGCCCGAATTAATTCTGTTTTAGGAACACCTTCCACCGTTGGAAAACACCTTAAATTTTCTTTCGTTGAGGGACCCAAGCAGCCGTTTGAAAATTATGGAAATTCAGGATTTGCCACAACGACCGCCTGAACAGCAGCTTATCTTTGGGTGTGGCCCGAAACACCCCTGGAACGGAGACGCCGGTATCCACAATCCGCCCAAGAGTGGCACAGTAAAATACGATAAATATCATAAATTATAATTCAGTCTGAATAATTTTTTTCCTTCCAAACGAGACTTGATAATTGTATTGATGTGCGTTCATGGCAGGCTTCACTTGCCCCCACGGCACCAACCCTTGCAAAAATTGGCGCCCGTTCACGAGGAAGACTTGGTCACGTTCATAGCCGAAACCGAGGGGGAAGTAGAAGACCGAAGAGTTGGATTGATCTACACTTAGTAAAGGGGACCTGCAGCAGAAGGCCATAAAATTTGGGATAGTGCCGATTGGAACCGTCAAGGAGCTAAGTCAGCGTATTTTCGCCTACATTAAGGAGAGCAAGCGCTCCCCTCTACCGCCAATTGACGGTCAGCCTCTAGCAGCCCCCATCACTAGCCACAATACCGATACACATTATACATCGCGAATTGCGAGTATGATTTTCGATCAATACGTTAACGTGACGAGTGTCAAACAATATCCAACCAATCTACAGTGTTTTACTCAACATCAATCCGATGACCACTACAACCGCACCGTCCAATTATTGTTACAACCCTCCACCCAAAAATGAGGGTGAGGGAGTCGAACACCTCGTTCAGTGGCCGTGAGGACCCAGTTTCATTTCCGGAGAAGTTAAATGAGGTAAGTGATAGTTTTAATATACCGTTAAACAATTTATTCCTGACGGTTTCGGAGATGTTAACCGATAATGCACTTTTATGGTTCGGAAACAATCGATTTAATTGGGAAAATTTTGATGATTTTGCAAGTGATTTCCAAGAGTTCTATTATCCGATTTATTACCGTCATATAAATTATCCATTACACGTACCGAAGCTAGTTCCATTAACGAATTATTAAAATTACATAGTCATTTTAAAGCGATACGAGAATAGGTTGCAAATTTGCCTGTAAAAAAATATACTGGTCCGCATAACCACAAGTACGAAATAATTAAAGAACGAAATCCGTAGACAGTACCTTTAACTACTCGCTACGGTGTATAAAATACACCACTTTCACAAAATTTGATGCCATCTATTTCAAGGCGCACCTCAGCTCGCGCCGCTTCAGGTATCCCTGGGGTAACGTCTTGGGACGGGATACCGGTCAGTTTTACATCTGGCGTTCAGCAGTTAGGAAGTTATAACAATTTTTTTGTGCGGTGAACAAAATACACCAAGCGAGCGTTATGTAAGTACATATGCAATACTTTGTTTTTATAATTTTACATTAATTTACTACAACTTTTGATTATTTTTGCAATATTTACTAATCGAAATTTACTAAATTCACTTGAAATAATTAAATCTTTCATTGCAGGGATCGTGTAAAGATTCGAAATCCACGGAAACTAACAGATGAGGAGCTAGAAGCCATTGGCCAAGTTATTTGTGACACAGATTCAGAAGAGGAATGTCAAAAATCTGAATCAGATAACAGTGATAACGAACATATAGAAGAAAGTGACCATTGGACTGATTCCGAACAAGAAGGAAGCGATACGGAAGATTCGGCAGATGAATCTGAAAGTACTGAATTGTTTGTGGGAAAAGATAAGCAAACCTTTTGGAAGAAAAGGCAACTAGTAAGTAAATACAGTAAAACTCCTTCAAAAAATTTGATAAATATAGTTCGTGGCCCAAGTCGCAATGCAATAGATATTTATAATGAACTTAGCTCATTCATGAAATTTTTCAATGACGAAATGATCGAGCATATTGTCCAGTTTACAAACGTGCAAATTGCGAAACTTCGAACAAGATATTCTCGAGAAAGAGATGCAAAAGACATTACGAAAGCAGAACTTTTAACTTTAATTGGTTTGCTGTTTTTATCTGGATGTAAGAAACAAAACCATACTCACTTCTTAGAACTATGGACCAAAGATGGTACAGGATCACAAATATTCCGAGCGTGTATGAATTATCAGCGATTCTTTTTTTTGTTATCAGCAATAAGATTTGATGATAAAAGTACCAGAGATGTAAGAAAAGAAACTGATAAGTTAGCAGCTATTAGATTTATTTTGGATAGTTTTGTAGACAATTGTAAAAAACATTATACGTTAGGGGAATATCTGACGATTGATGAAATGTTGATAGCATTCAGAGTAGATTTCTTCAATACATCCCTAATAAACCTGCCAAATATGGGTTGAAAGCATTTATACTTTGTGATGCCAAAACTTTTTATGTTAGTAACATGGAAGTGTATTGTGGTACACAACCCGAAGGAAAGTACAATTTACCAAACACACCCACAGCAATAGTACATCGCATACTTCAAGATATGAAAGGAAGCAATAGAAATCTAACGTGTGATAATTGGTATTCCAGTTATCCCTTAGCCAGGAAACTCTTACAGGATAAGATAACAATGCTAGGTACATTGAAGAAGAACAAGCGAGAGCTACCAACGGAATTTTTGACCAATAACACGAGAGAGGTAGGATCATCCGTTTTTGGTTTCCAACAAGATATGACTATAGTCTCCTACGTTCCCAAAAAAAAACAAGTCGGTGATTTTAATATCCACAATACACAATGATTCTGCCATAAATCCACAAACCAAAAAACCTGAAATTATAATGCCACAAAAGGGGGAGTTGATACAGTCGACAAAATGTGTTGTACATACTCCGTAAGCCGAACAACTAGGAGATGGCCTTTGGTAATATTTTTTCAATTGTTGAATATAGCAGGTATCAATAGCCAAATTTTGTATAATTCTACAAACACCTTATCCGCACAAAAACATAGACGCATTTTTCTAAAAAATTTAGCGCTGGCTTTGATGACGCCGCATCTCATGCATCGTTCTACAGTACAAAATTTGTCCACTGAACTGAAGCTATTCTTAGCCAGATATAGAATCGAAGAAGATACGGACGGGGAACCACCTCAAAAAGTTAGAGCAAGATGCTCTCTTTGTGCGAGGAAAAAGAATAGAGTGACTACAATAATGTGTAACAATTGTCACCGGCCAGTATGTAAGGAACACATGGAAAGGCTAATTACGTGTAACGCTTGTAAGAACAGCAATAATAGCGATTCAAGTGAATAGTAACTTTTTCTACTGTTATTTTATGATTTATACCAAAATCCTTTTTTTATTTTGTGGTGTAACAATAAGAATGTTTTTTGATTTTGTCTTATGTCTAATTATACTTTTATTTTAAATTGTTTTCTTCAGTTTTTGTTGTCGTCTATGTTTAGTACATATTTAAGTGGCATTAATAATTGTTTTATTAGGAATATGTGACATCATAATGGCATTTTGCATGTGGTGTACTTTATACACCAAGCGAGTACTTATGTTAAAAATGAGAGTGTGAGTAGTTAAAGGTTAATCAAACAAACCCGTTCAAAGCAAGGCGATGTGTAAATTTCAATAACAAACCTGGTTACAAATAACCATTTAAATAGAAATTGTCAAAAAGTTTTGATAGAAATAATGCAAATGTACAGCACCGTATTATAAGAATAAAAATTTTAATGCTAATAGTGTTGGTGAATTACCGGAAACAAATAAGTTTTCTATGTAAGTGAAAAGTTTATTAAAGATAGAAGGAAAGTTAACACAAATAATCCGTTTAATAGTAACGAAAACTTCGAAGTAAATAATTTTAGTAAATCGTTCAGTGATTCAAAACAAACTAATCCGTTTACAAATGATTCAATTGTACAGTCCGCGCGGCCAAAGAATGCGTTGTCTCGCGCATGGATGTTCGTGCATTCGGCCGCACTCGTTAACGCAATAGCGACTGAAAGCATTACCAGTGGCGCCGGTGTCGCGTTTTCAATTATTCGTCACCAAACCACAAGAAATTTTAAAATATTTTATTTATTTGAATTACATATGAACAGTAATAGAATAATAAAAACATTTTTGAATATTTGTTAATCTGTTGTTAATGATACTAAGGAATGTCTACTACTAGGATTTCTTTAATGAGAATTTAAGCAAAGGCCATTAGCATTGCATGCGCCGCAAAACTACTTATTTATTTTACTATGTATTGTGAAAGTATTTGTTGTTTATACATATTTGTCTAATAAATTTGAGTATTATGACTTATGAGCTTTAAAATTCACATAGGACACAAAATGGATCACTGTCGTTTTGTTGCAATAATTGTAATAAAGTTAAATTAACAAGTACGCATGTAAATTAATAACAGAAATAAATAATTAATTAGTGTAATACATGATAATAAACGGAACGCGCTTTTGGTGGCGACGCCACTGACGTGCCGCGCTTAAGGGACTTGAAGTTGGACGAATGCGCATCCAACGTTCAGACATTCTTTGGCCGTGCGGACTGTACGTAGTACCAATAATTATAGAAACCAAAACCGGTATTATGGTAATTTAAAAATAAAACTTAATAAAAATTTTAATGCATTTAACTAACCTCAAAATACATATTTTAGAAAACGTAATACATGGAATAATTTTGAACATAACGTAAAACAAGTAAATTTTAATAATGGAGTGGCAAGACGAGAAAATAATAATCTTAGTCCGTCTGCACCCCATAATTACACTAGCGCCGTTAATCAAGGGGCAAATAAAAATGAAAATTATTTGCATCCTCAAAGTAAACAAAGACAAATACAACAATTAACTAAACCATCTGTAATAAACAGTAAACCACCCACAGATTAGTAATACCAACAATGAAATTACAAAATCTTATTCACCGTCTAATGGCATTAACGCAAACCGTCCCCGTAATTAACCGATACTTATTTACCTTAAAGCAATTTAGTTCAGGATAATGAGATAAAATGTTCGAGATGCAACAAATTTGGTCATTTCCGTTCTCAATGCCGAATTTAACCCGTTCTATTTTACTCGGGTTGTAGAAAACTAGGAATTATGTCTAGAAATTGTCCGTGTTCAAATTCAAAAAACCGTTTTCCGAAGTTTCAATAAAAAGGGGCGAAGCTTCAAAAATTAATTCTAAAATTAAACAACAAACCCCCTCTGATCCCCATCATTTGATATAAATGTTGAATTAAAAAATAAAAATTTTACCACATTAGTTCACACTGGTTTAACGATTACATTTATAAGCGACACGGTAGCTAGTATGTTATCCCAAGGAGCACAATTACCTAAATTTGTAAAGGCTACCGGAATAAATAGCCAAACTGTAGAAATTAGACAAGCTTTTTATACCGAGTAAGTTTTTAGATACCAAAGTTCATCATCTAGCTCATCATGTTCCAACTTTGGGATATAAAGTTTTATTAGGAATGGATACTTTATCCAAATTTAATTTGCACTTTAATATGAAATCAGGAAATTTATTTTTGGAAAATGAAATTATACTGAAAGTGGAACGTGGAACCATGTCAGCTTTTTTTAAGTACTTTAACCGAAACCGAACTTACCGAATTAAATTCATTTTTAGATACCGAATTAACCCAATTCCACACAATACAAGGTACTACCTATTTAATTAAACCAATTACACACCGTTAAAACAAAGATACCGACCGTTAAATCCAAAAATGCAAAGTTTAATAAACGCTGAATTAGATCGTATGCTAGCAGAAGGTATTGTTGAACCGTCAGATAGTTCATATTTGTCTCTCGTTGTATTAGTAAAGAAAACCGAGATTTTGTATTGATTTCTGAAAAAGTAATGAAATCTCTGTTAAAGATGCATACCCTCTCCTGTTTATAAACAATATCCTAGAAAAGTTACGTCGATCCAAGTACATATCCAGTATCGATTTAAAAGATGGACGTTATATAGGTAGGTCGCGCGGCGTCCCGTTATCGTTATCGTTCTTCTTGTGTTATAGCACAGTTCGATGCTGAATTCGAGTGAGAGTATGAGGTAAAACAGTAGTTTTAAATTGCTTAATTTATTTTAACTTAATAGATACTCGCTCGAGAATAAATTTAAAAGTATTTAATTTGTTTTAATACTTGTAGTAAAACTTGCCTTGCTACTTATAACCGTATGTTTAAATCTTAACCGCTGAAACTTAATAAGATTGTGAGAACTCGTATTTATTAACAATCATTACATCGATTATCAGTCATTGATGAAGGATTCTTGTTTGTGACCTTTGTCTGCTACCGTATCCGCTGTCCGCCTGAATTAATTCTGTTTTGGGAATATCTTCTACCGCTGGAAAACACCCTGAATTATAAAATGTAAAAATCAGATCTTAAAAAGTTGAGCTATTTTTGAGTTATGCGACTGGGGTACAAGTGGGTTCTGACTGACAATATCTGAATATTGATTATTTTTGTTATTGAATTAATATGATATTTAATATTAAACGAATAATAGAGAGTTGTAAATTCTGCAATTCAAAAGATTATTACTAAACCTGTAATAAAGAAGCTGATGTGGCCAGCACACAATTTCCTATTATATTTTCAAACTGATTCATATTCGTTATATAAAAGGTATTTACAAAGAAAGTAAATTTTGCGTCTTGTACCTAATCAATTTAAACCTAATAACAATGTACACGTGCAAACGTTATAGTAAATACTGCATAAACAATCAACCTAACAAAAAAATAATGGCTTTAACATTGCTGTAAACGCTCAATACGTCTTAATGTAAAATATTGTTAATTTTGCAGAGCATTATTGTGAGTCATACATTAATGATCACACCTGATGAAACTTTAGAGTGGTATATATATATATATATATATATATATATATATGTATCTCCATACACTCGTTCCAGATGTTGTTTCGCGTTCTTTCTCCTCCATATCCCATTTTGATAAATTGACTACGTTTCAGTAGAATCGCATGTATCATTCCTAGTCACTTTACTTTGGATTGTCGTGATCCAAATTAAACAGTTCAAGAGTTAAACTAATTAGTTTTAGACAACACATATTCCAAAACTTTCGAGAAATTTAATACAAATGCCTTTGTCGTGCCTTAACGTGACATCTTTTTATAGAAAAACTTGATTCGCTAATTCAGTGTATCTATTACGCACTCTAGAGGTCAACAGGTCCATCCTATGTTAAAAATTATTTTCACAAGTTTTATTATGATTTTTTACTCTGTAATGATATATTACCAACGTATGGTCGCTGGCCAATCTTAGTGAAACACCCGTTATACATATACAGCATTACCCCAATTAACTGTCCACCATCCGTAACTTTGTTATTAAGGAAACAGAATTGTTTAAATTAGAAAACTAGTAGCACTTTTAACACGTATAAACAAGAAAACATAAAAAAATGGGCATCATGCTTTCGAGAGAGATAATATAATACTTTTTTTAGATATAAACCACTGTATATACAGGGTGGCCCAAATAGAGTAGGATAGTATGAGTATCTTTCTTATTATTAAAGATAGAGGTTTGGTTAAATGGGCAACATTGTTCCATTTTTTGGGCCGCGTTCGATTCAGTTGAGAAACATTTCAATTTCCGAACAGTTTCGAAATTATTTAAAAAAAAAAAATCGCCGATTTCTAAAAACTCGAATATCTCCGTAATTATAAAAGATATGAAAAAAAGTTTCAGATCAAAGTTACTTACTTCTTAAAAATGACATCAAAATGAAACTCAAGATGGCGGTTTCCAAGATATTAATAGCAACTTTCTTATTTTAAATGGGCGCCATAGTGGATTTTTACACAATTAAATAGGATTTTTTTTCTCTTTTCATTGATGTATAACAACCTATAGACGAATAAAAAGTTGTGGGAAATATTAATTGTTTTCATTTTAAATCAAGTAGCCATGATTAACAATTTGCAAGTAAAAATTATTTATTAAACATATTAAACACAACGATACACCGTGATATTTGTAAATGCTAAAACCATAATACATTACAATAAAACCATACATTTTATTTTTTATAGTGCCCCATAAATAAAAGTCCAGTGACGTTAAATCTGCGGATCTGGCTGACCACTGATTAGGTGTATTGGTGGCAATTACTGTATTATCAAAACGGTCATTTAAATATCGGATAACATTGCAAACATTATGTGCGGAAGCGCCATCCTGCTGATACCATATTTGAACATTTTGTGCCAAAGGTAGATTATCTAATAAATTTTCAAGATATGTTTGCAGAATTTTCATGTAACTCTGCTCTGTTAAGGTTCCATAAACAATTATAGGACCAACTAAACGATTTCCCAACATGCAACAAAAAACATTAAAGCCGCAGCCAACCTGGTTGCGCCGTGAACCACTATGTGTGGATTTTCCGGTGCCCAATGGTGCTCATTATGGCGATTAAATAATCCACAATTGGAGAAGTAGGATTCGTCAGTCCATAAAACTTGATTTATAAAATCACCATTTTCTGGAATTTTATTTAAAAACCAGCTATAATATGCTGTTCTACGGATATAATTATTAAGTCGCAAAGTCTGCGCAATGTGTAATTTAAATTTGTGGAAATTGTGTTTTTTAAAAATTCTCGATGATTTAGTCTTAGATACATTAACTTGAGCTTCAATTTCTCGAATCGAAATATTCGGATTTACTTGCACACAAGCTAAAGTTAATTCCTCATCTTCAGTAACCACATTTATGTTCCTGTTGGGCTTTTTAAGACATCCGTAATGCTGCATATTTGAATCTAATTTAGAAAATATTTTCATGTCCGGTTGCCTATGCTCTGGAAAATTTGTTACATATTCTTGAGCAGCAAGACGGGAGTTTTTGTAGCACTTTATGTATGTACAAATCATATCATATTGTTCATTTGTTGGAAAGGTCGCCATTAGAAATAATTAAAGAAAAAACAATTATTATAAATTTATCACTTAATAATACAACACAGCAATACTAATTATTTACACAATCAGTAAACTAATACAGCTTGACAGTTAGTCGTACTATAATAAATTTTGTTTTATTGTTTTTGTTTTAATCATGGCTACTTGATTTAAAATGAAAACAATTAATATTTCCCATAATTTTTTCTTCGTACATAGGTTGTTATACATCGTTAGAAAGAGAAAAAAAATCCCATTTAATTGTGTAAAAATCTAATATATAATATTTATAATATTTAAAATAAGAAAGTTGCTATTAATATCTTGGAAACCACCATCTTGAATTTTATTTTGACATCATTTTTAAGCGTACCTCATCGAAGTAAGTGACTTTGATCTGAAACTTTTTTTCATATCTTTTATAATTAAGAAGATATTTGAGTTTTTAGAAATCGTCGATTTTTTTTTTTAATAATTTCGAAACTGTTCGGAAATTGAAATGTTTCCCAACGGAATCAAACTCGGCCCAAAAAATGGCACAATATTGCCCATTTAACCAAATCTCTATCTTTAATAATAAGAAAGATACCCATACTACCCTACTCTATTTGGGATACACTGTATATTCACTTTTACTAAAGCATCAAATTTTAAACAAACAGGCTTATAATAATTTTATTCATGAAGTAAAAAATAATGGTGTAAGAAAATGCATGAAAATACCACCTCCACATTTTTGTAGGACTAATACTAAAGACAGTCCGTCCGGTTGCGAAACGTGCACAAAATTATATTGAAGAATCGGGTGGTGTTTTTGAGCATGTTCTTAGAATGTTGATGAGTAGTGTTTGTATGTATTGTCTCAATTTGGGAGTCATATCCTCACTAATATTTTCTAACACTCTTTGAAACTGTATTACCAACTTACGAGGCAAACATGTTTTAATATTTACCAACGCTATTATTCGGCCAATAACGTACCGAAAGCGTATAAATATAGCCGAATAGCCTATAAATTGGAAATTAAAAGAAATGAAATAATGCATTTTATTAGCATAATTATGTAACATCTATCGACATACGCCCATAATAGAACGAGGTAACATTGTACAAATTTGTCAGATGGAGGTATAAACCTTCACGTCAGATATACGTTAATAGACATTTAGAAGCTAACTTAGAAAAAAAATTCCAAAGTCGCTAACATGCAACTAGTGAACACTGTAATTGTGGCAGACAAAAATCCATACAAAGCAACGTGTTTCTAATGATCCGTCGAGATTACACACACAATCCATTTGTACTACCACTCAAATTAATGTGTGCACTATTGTCGAGTTTTGCATACAGTAATAAAAACAGTTAAATTAGTAAAAAAGGCCTATACAATAGCCAAAGGGTTTTACCGGTATCGAGTGTTATAGGTTAAAATATACATGTATCTAAGATTAAAGTCACTGGGTTAGGATGCAAGAAAAGGGTAAGGAATGGAAATGTATTCAAGGATGTTCACGTGGCTGCTGAACGGAGTTTTATACAAGATACTAGAAATTAAAAAGGGTTTTCCCCCAATCATTAACATACAGTGATTATTTTCTGGATTTCCCAATTATGTAACCAACAATAACATCCTTATACTATTCAGATACCTCTATCGTGCATGGAAAACACCCGCTAATTACCTAATTACTTATAGGCAAGCAAGTTGACCTTTACTTTCAATATTTTCTGGATCTCCATGGTTATGTAACAGCAATAACAAACCTTCATCCAAATCAATCAACTTTAATGATTAGAGAAATCAGATAGATAGTAAATAAAAATGTAATTATCAAATCATGCAACCAGATCAAACAATGATGATGGTTTAATAAATAAAAATCATTTTTGTTTTGTAGTACTTGAGATTGATTTCATCTCATTGCCCCGGTTGAAATTTAATTAAAAAAGCCATTTAAGAATTTGATTAAGATACTACACAGGATTTTATAAAATTCGATCTAATTATAATTTTAATGACCATGTTCAAAAACACGTTTCAAGTAATGAATACAAATGCCACCAATGTAATTATGCAACGCACTGCGAAAATAATTTTTTATGATCATGATCTTAAAAGTAGTTCAAATAATGAAGTTGAAATAGCGTAAATCATTGGTGTGGTTGGCATTAGATTCTACCATTAGCTGCGAGTTTTTTAATATCAAAACCATGTTTATGTTTTCATTTAAATATTATCAATTCAATATCTTAAGGATGAATTTTAATCTTGCTGCTATAACCACGATGCTTTGATGGAATCTGGTTTCAGATCAACGCCATACATTTTTATATTACTTGGCGATTTAAAAATTGAATAGTAATCAAAACCTGTTCATGAATTTGATTAAGATACTACACAGGATTTTATAAAATTAGATCTAATTATAATTGTAATGTCTATCGCGCCTAACACGCTTCAAGTAACGGATACAGATGCGTCCCATGTAATTACGCGCACATCGCAAGTAAATTTTAATAACCAAATAATGAAGTTGAAATAGCGTAAATCATTGGTATGGTCAATATTAGATTCTACCTATTAGCTACGGGTTTTTAATATCAAAACTGTGTTTATGTTTTCATTTAAATATTATCAAATGAATATCTTAAAACTTGCCTTTATATTCAAGATGCATTGATAGAAGATGGTTTTATATCAACATCTTAAATTAATTTCTGTATTGCTTGGCGATTTAAAATTGAATTGTAATTAAAAATCTGTTTATGAATTCGATTAAGATACTACACTGGATTTTAAAAAAATCGATCTAATTACAAGGCGTAAACGATCGTATTTGAATTTCAAAAACTGCGCACCTTTTACGTAATTAGAGGGTTTTCCCCAGACACGTTAGAGATATTTGAATGGCAAAAGTTTGCTATTGCTATTACATAACCGTGGGGGCCCAGAAAATATTGGAAGTGAAGGTCAACTTGTTTGCCTTTACGTAATTAGGCAATTAGTTGGTTTTTCCAGACATGATAGAGGTATTTGGATAATGTAAGGATGTTATTGTTGGTTACATAACTGGGAAAGCCAGATAATAATCACCGTGTGTTAATTATTGGGGGAAATCCTTTTTTAGTTTCTAGTGTCTTGTTTAAAACTCCGTTCATCAGCCACGTGACCATCCTTGAATCCATTTCCGTTCCTCACCCCTTTATTTACATCTTACCCCAGTGGCTTGTATTTTACATATATATTTTAACCTATAATACTCGATACCGGTAAAACTCTTTTGCTATTGTTTTTCCCAGATTAACTGTTTTTATCACTGTATGCAAAACTCGACAATAGCGCAACACGTTAACTTTGTAGTATAAATGTATTGTGTTTGTAATCTCGACGTATCATTAGAAACACTTGGCTTTGAATGCATCCTTTTCTGCTACAATCACAATGTTCATCAGGTTGCACGTTGAAATGAAAATTCAAGTGGATTATTGGATCAGCACCATCTCGTCCGGCTCTAAACCTGTCGTAAACTTTCACTCCAGACCAGGGAAAAAGTAGTCGTAGCTGATGATCTAATAGATAAGGATGATGACGCTGTTGATACATGAGTGTTTTATGTAATCTAAAAAATAGTATTGCTTATAATAAATCATTAAAGGCTCTTTATCTTTTTATTACTGGTAATAACCTAGATGTTTTGAGAGAAGTCGATTTCGGTAATTATGGACCTTGAAAGGACACTTAATCCTGGGAAAACGGCCTTAATTACAGGGTGGGGACCATAACTATGCCATCAAGGGGTTGAGAATGGCGCCTGAAAAGAAGCAGGCAATTAAGATACGTGTCCACGGTTGCATACCCTCCAGGAGCTGGAATTTAAAACTACACAGGCGCTTGCGCGGAGGATTTAACCTATTCTCCGGGGGATATGTCCTATTCTCCTCCCTTACTACTCATGTATTTCTTCATATTATTGATATTAATTTTAATGCGTAAGCAACATTTTTATTTTTGTAAACTCATTTTTGCTTAAGCTTGTCGATTATGTAGTGACCAAGTAAGGTACGGTTTATTAGCTTTAATATTATATAGTATTCCGTTTTTCTTATAATTTTCTTTTGTTCTTTAATGAATAATCTTGTAGTTTCTCGTTACTTTTGTAAATTCACTGTTGCTTAAGCTTGTCGGACAGGTAGTGCCCTCGTTAGATGCTATTGATCACCTCTAATATTACATAGTATTCTTTTTTCATATAATTTTCTTTTACTGTTTCATGCACAATGCTTTAATAATTCTATATGTTATAAGTTGACATATAAACGGATGCAGTCTGTTGATCATTATTATAATTAAACTACTCTATACACCAGTCGAGTCATACGTTAAGATCCATAAAATTATATTCATATATATATATATATATATATATATATATATATATATATATATAAACGAGTGTTATCTGTATATCACAAACGGTATGACTAATTGCAGGTGTAGCTATAATTACATGATTACAGGTTCCTATGTGTCTGTGTGTCTGTGTGTTTGTGTGTCTGTGTGTCTGTGTGTGTGTGTGTGTGTGTCTGTGTGTCTGTGTGTCTGTGTGTCTGTGTGTCTGTGTGTCTGTGTGTCTGTGTGTCTGTGTGTCTGTGTGTCTGTGTGTCTGTGTGTCTGTGTGTCTGTGTGTCTGTGTGTCCGTGTGTCCGAATGTCTGTGTATCTGTATGTCTGTGTGTCTGTGTGTCTGCGTGTCTGTGTGTCTGTGTGTCTGTGTGACTGTGTGCCTGTGTGTCTGTGTGTCTGTGTGCCTGTGTGTCTGTGTGCCTGTGTGTATGTGTGTCTGTGTGTCTGTGTGTCTGTGTGTCTGTGTGTCTGTGTCTGTGTGTGTGTGTCTGTGTCTGTGTGTCTGTGTGTCTGTGGGTCTGTGTGTCTGTGTGTCTGTGTGTCTGTGTGTCTGTGTCTGTGTCTGTGCGTTGTGTGTTCTGTGTGTCTGTGTGTCTATGTGTCTGTGTGTCTGTGTGTCTGTGTGTCTGTGTGTCTGTGTGTCTGTGTGTCTGTGTGTCTGTGTGTCTGTGTGTCTGTGTGCTGTGTGTCTGTGTGTCTGTGTCTGTGTGTCTGTGTGTCTGTGTGTCTGTGTGTCTGTGTGTCTGTGTGTCTGTGTGTCTGTGTGTCTGTGTGTCTGTGTGTCTGTGTGTCTGTGTGTCCGTGTGTCCGAGTGTCTGTGTATCTGTATGTCTGTGTGTCTGTGTGTCTGTGTGTCTGTGTGTCTGTGTGTCTGCGTGTCTGTGTGTCTGTGTGCCTGTGTGACTGTGTGCCTGTGTGTCTGTGTGTCTGTGTGCCTGTGTGTCTGTGTGTCTGTGTGTATGTGTGCTGTGTGTCTGTGTGTCTGTGTGTCTGTGTGTCTGTGTGTCTGTGTGTCTGTGTGTCTGTGTGTCTGTGTGCTGTGTGTCTGTGTGTCTGTGTGTCTGTGTGTCTGTGTGTCTGTGTGTCTGTGCGTCTGTGTGTCTGTGTTTCTGTGTGTCTGTGTGTCTGTGTGTCTGTGTGTCTGTGTGTCTGTGTGTCTGTGTGTCTGTGTGTCTGTGTGTCTGTGTGTCTGTGTGTCTGTGTGTCTGTGTGTGTGTCTGTGTGTCTGTGTGTCTGTGTGTCTGTGTGTCTGTGTGTCTGTGTGTCTGTGTGTCTGTGTGTCTGTGTGTCTGTGTGTCTGTGTGTCTGTGTGTCTGTGTGTCTGTGTGTCTGTGCGTCTGTGCGTCTGTGTGTCTGTGTGTCTGTGTGTCTGTGTGTCTGTGTGTCTGTGTGTCTGTGTGTCTGTGTGTCTGTGTGTCTGTGTGTCTGTGTGTCTGTGTGTCTGTGTGTCTGTGTCTGTGTGCCTGTGTGCCTGTATGTCTGTGTGTCTGTGTCTGTGTGTCTGTGTGTCTGTGTGCCTGTGTGTCTGTGTGTCTGTGTGTCTGTGTGGCTGTGTGTCTTTGTGTCTGTGTGTCTGTGTTTCTGTGTGTCTGTGTGTCTGTGTGTCTGTGTGTTTGTGTGTCTGTGTGTCAGTCTGTCTGTTTTTTTGAATTAAGTATGAAAAACATGATACGTTCGTTAGGGTTCCCTATATCTAAATACAGACTGTTTTGATATATTTTGATTTTCCTTAAGTCACACGGTATTGGAAAAAAAATAATTGTTACCAAACGAAACTAATTTTGTCAAAACTGCTTCAGGATGTCGAAAATAGACTGTTTCGTTGATTTATTTGGCAATTTAATTGTGAAAAATACTATACTGGGTGTTCAGATTTTTCGGTTGTATTATTAATACATTCAAACTATAATACCTTCCTTGTTTCAAATGAAATACCCTGTATATTTTCGATCTGGCATGTGACCAATTCAATGATCTTCCAAAAAGTACTAAGCTATCCTATACCTAAACCTTCTCGTTTCAAAGTTATTGAGGTAATTTTGAAATTTATAGTTTTTTTATGGAACTTATAGGGCGTAAATGTTTTTACAAATAAAGGAAGGTACCCCAACCGCATTCATATACATAAAAAAGTACTAGAGAGATTGTTGCAAACGTTTCGACAGGAAGTGTCGCTTACCCAACACAGGAAAAAACAGAAGTGGTTACCAATAACGAAAATAACGAGTTTTTGGTATTAAGTTCAGTGGCTGATAACCCAAATACCAGCACTAGAATAATTGCGAGAGAACCAGGCATTAGTCATTCAAATGTCTCCAAAATTTAAAAGAACCACAAAACCACCCATATCATATTCAACTTCATCAAAATTTATATGGAACAGAGAGAAAGGCGAATTGCTTTTTGTTTAACAATCCTCGAAAAAAATGGCGATGAAGATAATTGTGATGAATACGTGTTGCTTACCGATGAGGCAACGTTTCATAATAATGACCATGTTAATCGTCATAACTACCATTATTACAATACCGAAAATAAGCATTTATTGCATACAGCAGATCACCAGAATCGATGGAATATTAATGTCGTATGGTGAAATAATTGGCGATGAAGTTATCGGTTCATATGCCATATCAATGGCACTTTAAATGGTTGCTAATTCTTAAACTTTTTAAAAAACGACTTTAGCTACTTTTAGAAATTATTCCATTACACATCACACAAAAACATGGTTACAATTAAACGGTGCACCTGCGCATTTTTCACGACATGTAAGGGAATATTTAGACCGAAAATTTCATAACAAATGGATCGGAAGAGGTGGCCTAATTAACTGGCCTCCTAGATCTCCAGACCTTACTCGAATGGATTTCTTTTTGGGGATATACTAGAAATGTAGTGTATGCTGGTCCTAATACTGCCACAGATGACATGATAGACCGAATTAAAAATGCATTTTGAACCGTCACTTCTGTTATGTTGCAAAATGTAAGATGTTCGCTTGAAAAGAGAATCGCACTCTGCATTGAAAAAGATGGCAGTCATTGCGAGCATTTGTTATAGTAGTTACCTTAAAATGTTAAGAATAATAATATTATTTAATATATTCGTGATATTGTTAAATATTGTTGAATAACTTTGAAACGTGAAGGTTTAGGTATAGGATACCTGTACTTTTTGAAGATCATTGAATTGCTCACATGACAGATTTAAAATATACAGGGTGTTCCATTTGAGATAAGGAAGATATTATAGTTTGAATGTATTAATAATACAACCGAAAAATCTGAACACCCAGTATAGTATTTTTCGCAATCAAATTGCCAAATAAAACAACGAAATAGTCTATTTTCGAGATACTGAAGCAGTTTTGACAAAATTATTTCGTTTGGTAACAATTTTTTTCCAAAACCTTGCAATTTAAGAAAAATCAAAATAAATCAAAACGCTCTGTATTTAGGTATAGGGAACCCTAAGAAAGTCTATCTTGTCTTTCATACTTGGATTCAAAAATGTGATAAAATATTAAAGAAACATAACGTTGATACGCCACTCTTTTTTAAAGCACCCTGTTTATTTGAAATTATTTAAAAGATATGGCCTCAAAGAACCTACTCGATGTGCCGGCAAGAAAAATCATAAAATAGATTCAGTTTACTGATAAAACTCCGTCGCGTCCGCCGTGACTCACCCTGTATATGTATATACAGTGTGTCCGAGATTCAGCATGCATGTATTGCTATATTCGTTAATATTGAAGATAGAATGTCGGTTAAATGGGGAAAGTTTTAGAGAATTTTATGGCTATGATCATGGTAAAGTCAGATTTGAAGTAACTTTTTTTGTTTTTGAAATAATTGAAGAAAACAAAAATTGTGCATTTTCTACTACCCCTGTAGCTCTTTTATTTGAAGTCTGACAACATTTTGATTTGTACATTATTATGACACTTTTAAAGACAATTTTAAAAAAAGTACCAAAATTTATCTACAGTCATTTGGTTTTGAAATACATACACTAACTATTGTTTTTCATATGGACGCCATCTTGGATTTTTACATTATCGAAATTTTGTTATTTCTATTTTTTATAGCAAAAATGGCATTTATTTTTTGTTTTCACGGATGTTGCGACGAAAACGGAATATGCAGTCCCGAACTCGTTTCTTTGCGATACCAATCTAACATAATGTTATTGTTGTTTCTTATGACACGAGTATCTAGAAAAAGGACACTGAAGTTACATTCCTTTTCCACTGTAAATATCAACCTATTGTTATACTAGTTAAAAGCGTTTAACGTATAATCCACTTTATTTTGTGGTACCGAGCAAAGCAAATCATCCACGTATTGCCAAATAAATGCAAATTGAAAGTTTATTCGTTCACTGACAAAGTAAATGATGTCATTCATAACAATATCTGCAATGAATGGGGAGATTATAGGACAACCATAGACTTGAGAGTACAATGTATTGTTGTAGAAAAAATACCTGTGAAGAAAAAGAAACTTAATAATATTTATAAAATCCTGTTCTATTAAAAGAAATTTTTTTTCCAAAATGTTAATTGTCAATTCTGCAGAGATGTTGGTAAATAATGATTTTACATCAAAAGATTCAATACAATGATTATCTGGTAAGGTGTAACCATTTACTTTATCCGCAAACATAAAGCTATCTTTAATTTTGAATTTATTATTAGGTTTAAAAGCCTTATCTAAAATATTAGACACACGTTACAATTGGAGATAAAGGTAAATTTTCTTTGTGCACCTTAGGCAACCCATAATACTTAGGCATGACGCCTTTGTAAGACTTAAATGATTTCGCCGTCACCTGAGAAATGCACCCTTGTGATTCTATAGTTCATTTTTTAACTAGGAGGAACGTTTTGAAAATTTCCCACATAAAAGATTACCTAATTTCAATTGACTGTTACGACACCGTTTTTACACTCACCCAATGTTTCGTTTGACATATATATTTATTTCACAAACGTCTTAACTACGTTTATACTTTATCCTACATTTTCCTTGAATTGATTGTCTTTTTGCCAAAATTTAAACGAAATACATCAGTTCTTATATTATACACATCTCTTATACAATACAAATACAAATTTCCTAGGTAATCGTGTTTAATCTGTGCATTTACGTAACTTGAAATGCAACTTTTTAAGATTTTTTTTCACAAAACGAAACCCATAATACACATTTGTGTGACCTATAGCAAAATATACCCATAATTCACTATGGTTACTTGATAATTAGTGACATTTGCATTGTAAATCAAACTTTTCAATTTACTCCTCCGAGTTAAAAAACGAACTATAGTGCCTGGATAATGCCGTTGTCCATTTTCTCCACCGCAATAGTTGGGTCTTTTGAAATTTTTTTGTATGTCGAACAATTATTTAGTAGTTCAACTGATTTATCATGGTAAGTATCTTTATCTAACAAACACTGAAACATTAGATTTATCCATATTTATCTCTAGATTTTCATTAGGATTTTCTTTCTTCTCTTCATGTAGTTAAGACTTTTGTGGAATTTCAACATAACTATAATAAGAAATTTAATAAAGTAAAAAGGCGATCCTAACAGAAATTTTAAAATTACATAACCCATTACGTTCGTATTTAGATAATATTAAATGTGATAAGTGGTTCTTGAATACTACCAATGCAGATATTCCAGATGATATAAAAAAAAATTTCCATCCTTAGGGCCTAAATTTGTGTTACCTACTAACAACAAACATATAGACATGTTCAAATTTTTGACAGATATAGAAAACGTTTTAGAGGTAATTCCAGACAAGGATAAGCAAGCCATAATTATAGCTAATGCTACCAATTTGATCACCAATTATATCAACTTCAACAAGAATAGTTTCGACCCATTTAAAGATATAGAAAAAAAACAAGAACCTTTTTTAAAGAAAACCCTAAAGTAATACTTACTAAGTCGGATAAATCTAATGTTTCAGTGTTGGTAGATAAACATACTTATCATAATAAATCAGTTGAACTACTAAATCATTGTTCGACATACAAAAATTTCAAAGACCCAACTATTGCGGTGGCATTATCCAGGTACTGGAATCACAAGGCTGCATTTCTCAGGTGACGGCAAAATTACTTAAGTCTTACAAAGGGGTCATTCCTAAGTATTATGGGTTGCCTAAGGTGCACAAAAAAATTCACCTTCACGTCTAATTATATCGTGTGGGTGCTCCGACTGAAAAACTTGCAAAATTCATGTCTAATATTTGAGGTAAGGCTTTAAAACTCAATAAATTCAAAATTAAAGATAGCTTTACGTTCGCGGTTAAAGTAAATGGTTATACCTTAACCAGATAATCATTGTATTGTATCTTTTGATGTAAAATTACGGTGTGGGACGTTTCGCCGCGGCCGGTTCGCCGCGGCCGTTTTGCCGCAGGGCCAGTTCGCCGCTGGCCGTTTCGGCGCGAGCCGTTTCGCCGCCAACCCAACATTATTTTATTGCATTCAATTAAATACTAGCACATACCATCTTA